>CATQJA010001496.1:0-34421 GCA_958295435.1 Mesorhabditis spiculigera
TGGCTGCGATACCGGTGAGGGAGCCTGAATTTGGACTACAAATACAACATATAACCGGATGCTTGCGTGACGTGTAGAAAATTGTAGTTTTGTTTTCAATGTTTTTAGTTTTGGTAATTTAGGCACTTCGTCAATATGCATTCAATCATTTCGTTTTCAATAAAAGCCTTAAAGTATTTTAGGTGGCTGATTTCGAAAGCTTTTGAATGGGTTCTATTTCAGCCAATTAAATTTTTCCGGATTAAAAAGTAAAAAAATGGTAGGTGAATTTACTAACTCGAGGGTAATTTCTGAAAATAGATAGATAAATTTTACTGCGGTTATTTTTATAGATTTACTTTTATCTAAACTTTTCACGTAATTATGCCTAAGATTTTTTTATTATATATTTTCCCTTCAGGTATCGCAACTCCAATTCCCAACCCCCAACCCCGGTCAGAATCCAGCCCAAAACCCAGAAGAATTTTAAATCCAAGCAAAATCTTCGATCTCTCCTATTTCCCTAGGCCTCCTAGTCCGTTTTTCAGCCTCCCTACTTGCCCCGACGACACGTAGGACATAAATATTTCTCACCTCACGACGCGCCGTGGCCCGGCCGTTCCCCTCGGCCATTTTCCCAGTTCCCTCCGTTTGCCACCTACGCACGTGTGTTTTGCAGTCCCCGATTCGCGTAGGGATTCTGTAGCCCCAATTCAACGCGTATTTTCCACCGGATTGTGGCTCTCTGGGGGCAGAAATTTCCGGATTGTTCCGTTTTTAGAGTAGGCGGGGGGGAAACATGGAGCGCAGGCTCTAATCCCTGCTCTAATCCTACCTTATATAATTTGGTCGCGTATCTTTGTGTGTGTGTGTGTGTCCGGCGCCAGGGAAGGCTACTTTGCATAATTCCAAAAAATACAAATTTCCTCATTCTTGCAAGTTGCACGCGCGGGTGTGGTCGGATGAAGGGAGGGGTCCGAAGGACCCAAGCTATCGGAAAGTCAAATTTCTCATGCAAAGGCCGCATTCCAGCGCCCAAGGCCCGCGAAGCGGGTTTTGGGCGCTGGTCCAGGACATAAAAAATCAGGGAGACATAGAAAAAATGAAAATAAATGATTCAGACGACTATGATAGATTTATCGCTCCAGAATTCGTTTTCAGAGATGGCTAGACGGCCCTTTTATTTCATTTTTTTTTTGCTTGAAAAAGACCTTATTCACGACCTTCCCCCATTCATTCTTTTGAATCCTATATCGCGCCCTAAAAATATCTCTAAACCGCGCAATAATACGCCCGTTTTAGCGCACTTTTTAAGAAGTCTGGGGAACCGCGTCGGTGCGCATAGCAGCTGAAACTGTAAAATTGTTATTCTGCACTTTTTTGAAGGAGTTCCGATCTTCCCGGCGGGTTCAGGAACGATTTTCGGACGTAATTCGGATCACAGGGTTCAGGAACGCAGGTGGAAAAGCTGAGAAAATAAAATAGGGAGTTCCGGAGGTCTTGGCAGACTTAGTTAGTCGTTCCAGGTTCATTCAGAACGTGCCGTATTCGCTTTGATTTCCTTTTGATGATTTCAAGCCCGAAATTCAGTTGATTTTCGACTTGAATTTTCCGCAGCGACTACGTGGATGGCTATGCAAAATTACGCGTCAACCCCATTAGAAAAAAATTCCGTGCAACTCCAATTGCCGCGGCACGCGCCTAGCTGGCGCAGCTTCGCGTCGCCGCCCAAAATGATGTCCAGCGCCGCCTGTCCATTTTAAGTAGGGCCCTCTTAATTAGGGAGCCTTACATTAAATCAAAGAAATATCACACAAGCCCAAAAAAGGAGCACTTAACCGGGAAGTCCCTTCCAAACTGCCCAATTTGAAATGCCGACCTACATGGCAGCGCCCCTCGGGTAATTACATACCAAAATTGGGCGCTTTTTTGGTCAGTTTTTAAATGCGGCGGGGTAGCTAATTCAGATTTCTACACACCCGGATAATTACTAATTGCGGTCATGCGCCCCCCGGAGCGGGGTGTATGCTTTTTTCGACGATTCGCAGATTTTAATTAGGTGTGCAGCTCCATAGAAGGAGCAGTAGTGTGGATTGGGCTTTAATTAGAGCCTTGTAAAGCCACGTCGTTTGACTAGCCGCTGCGACTTGGCATCGGTGGCAGATTGCCAACTCAAAAGCTAGTTTAATAAACAAAGCTTTGACTATCGTAAACGCGAAAAATCACTTTCAAAATTGCATCGAAAATTTTACTTCAGAAGGTGGTCAATGGCTTTGAAATAAAATATATTTTAAAACGTCCGTTCCGTTGCGTAATCGATTACGACCGCTTAGGAGCAGTCAAGCAATATGCGCGTCGCGTGCTGTGGGTCCGAGGGCCTAATACCAGAAACTTTGTGGGAGGGTCCGAAGGCATTTTTTGGGAACCGTGACACGCAACGCGCCGCGGTTGTTGCTCCAAACCCGTGCAGAAGCTCAAGCCCAAAAATCCATGCTATTGCCTTCCACGTCCCTTTGGGCCTGGAACTTTGCTCGAAACGTCTAACTTTTTGCCTTCTCAATCCCTTTAATCTAAAATTCCTAGCCCTGGATTAGGTATTTGTTGAAGGCAACTAGAGGGTAAAGGTCTCTCTCCCTACCCACCCCTAGCCACATTGGCTGTCACCGTGTCTAGATGGCAATTAAAGGAAGGGCTCGGCTGAGGAGGGGGCAGGGCATCTTTGTACTCTCTATCTCTCTCTTTCCCTCTTTCTGCCTCTCTCTCGCTCTCATTTTTCGAATCCTTCCACCCAGTCAGTAGCCACCTCGTCGTCTCGATTAGGGGGACTCGGGGGAGTGGCCCTAGGAGGCTTTGAGACAACCCAGACAAATCCGTATTTGAAGCAGTTATTTTTATACGGCAAAAAAGTTATAAAGTTTACCGTAGTCCTTATACACGGATGTTAAGCTATAAATAATTAACATTTTGGTTCCAGACTTCGATCTATTGAATTTTTCTGTAATTTTTTTGAAGTGGGAAGAAGCCCGACGGGTCTGGGTCGTCGACTAATCTCCCGCGGCCCAGACATGATTTCATTTTTCTCGATTCATTCGCTCCAAATATATTCAAGCGAGAATACCTGGATTTTTACGAAACTATATTCCTGCTGCCCAATTTTCCAAATTATGTTTCGAAAAACACGCCAAAAAGTTGAATTTTCGCGAAGCAGGCTAGCGGTGATCCTCGCGGCATTTTGGTGCCTTTTGCTTTAATGGTTTTGGCATTGGCAATATTTATATTTTAACAACATTCTAAAAAATCTTTTTCAAAAGATTTTTAAAATGCCTTTGGAATATACGCGGAAAATCGATTTCCGTGTGGGCAAACTAGCAATGTTCCCTGCGGAATTCTGGCGCCTTTATTGGCCTAGCGACTTAAAAAACGTGACAACCCAATAAACCCGCTATTTTGATTGCCAAAATACGCAGAATATCAGCCTTCCTTAGAGCTATTTCCCAAAAACCATCTCCGCAGCGTAAACTTAATTTTTCCAACGGCGATAACACCAAAAACTTGTGACATTCCAAAACACCATTACCCCTTGATTTTGCCAATTTCCCGTTAACCTCGCATAAATCTGAAATCGAATGCCCGGACCGCGGTTCTAATCGTATTTCCGCCCCGCCAAATGGGCTTCTTCGGCCGGAATCTGTGTGGCCAAGGGGCGAACTTCCGCCGGTCGTCGGCAACACCGTAGAAGGGCCCCCCTGCCCCTCCGTGGAATTCAATTTTACCCAGGGATTTGAGCGGAGTTTCCTCTATGTTAGTTTGTCTGTCTGTCGATTCGTCATTTCCGCCGGCATTTGTTGCAGTTTGGAACCTTAAAAATCGCAAGTTATTGTAGAGTTTGGATATCTGAATATTTAGCCGATTACCAGGGTTGAAAAGCCGCTCCGCGCCGTTTCAACCCTGGCCCTCGTCTAGCGTCATAATATGCTTCATTTTACATAACTCTCGCGAATTCCGATGACAAAAAAAACTGAAAATTTCTCCCTCCGCCCATTATATAGACTCGCGCCATTTCCGGCATATGCTAATTGATTCCTAACAAAGTGGGTGCTCCATTTTCTAACAAAAACTTAATTTTAACGTCGAAAATAGCATAATTTGCAAAATCTGATGTGTGTGCAGTCATCTCAGCACCATTACGCACCTAATGACGTATCATACGTTGCTTAAAACCCTTTCCCTCTCGAGAAATCCTCCGGACACCCTGACGGAAGTTGCATGCAAAGTGGCACACACACACACACAAACACACAGACACTATTTTTTTATATATAGTAGGATCTCTAGTTTTCTCTGTGTGATTTCTTTCTTGTCCGCTTTCTTGTCTTGTCTGTCTTTCTTTCTCTCGCTCTCTCTCTCTCTCTCTCTCCCAATTTTCACGGGTAACTCTTTAACCGGTAACTGAATGTGAGGCATAGAGAGCAGGAGACAGAATGAGAGCGAGAGAGAGAGAGAGAGAGAGAGAGAGAGAGAGAGAGAAGAGAGAGTTTTGTGTTTTTATTTACCGGTTCATATTACCATGTACCCTCTGCAGCCTGTTTTCTCGCATTTTTTACACAAACCGGAATTGGCTTCCTTCCGGCCGTGAACCGGATATTTTCGCCCCATTTCCTTCGCCGACGATTTTTCTGCGCAATTCCGAATTCTGAATGGCCCCCGGAAGAGCCCAAAATATGACCACGACACCACCGGACAGGAGTAGCACTTCCCGGCGGTCTCGTGAAGGTTGAAGGGAGAGAGAGATAGAGAAAGAGAGTGAGAAAGAGAAAGAGAGTGAAAGAGAGCGGGGGAAATGGAGGGAGAGAACCTTCGTGTCGGGAATTTTTCATTGAACCGAAAAGCGATCTTTCTGAACGGAAGACGTCTAGTTTCTAGTCAACGAAATCGAGGGATATGGAGCTAAAAATGGGTTGCATTTTGGAGAGGGTTCCGGCATTATTAAGAAAAGCCTGGAGGTTGGTCCGGATCAGAAGAAATTAATTTTGAGCTCTAAGTTTCGTAAATTTCAATCTGATATTGTTGCTTTTTAAATTGTTAACTAATTCAACAAATTTCATCTTCGCTACCTCATTTTGCAGACATTTTGTTTACAAAATACCCTTGTAAAAATGCGTATAATCAAATCCCATATTGGCATACCTATTTCAACAAGTTTGTACTTTCCCTACGAATTAGAATTCCCTTAGATGGTGTCACCTTCCCTTCGTTCCAAATGGATAAACAAATCCTCGCCACCGACCCACCAAGATGCCCTTTCTTTTCGATGCACATCTTGCAAATCGCATTTAGCAGATGAGAGAGAGAAAGAGAGAAAGAGAAAGAGACGCATAAATAGAAATTGGATCCTCCCGGAAAGCCTGGGGCATTCGTATTTTCCGTATTTCCCTTATTTACGGAGCGGAACTCCAGATGTCCTCAGATTCCGTTGGATGACGACTAATTCGGTTCGACAGCTGGCTTTTTGTTGCCGATAGGAATTTGGTGGGCTACCGTAGTCTCATGACCTAATAAACCAAAACTTGCTGCAGTTTTACGAGTCCTGCTATTTTTGACGGACCTCTAAAGATCTTTCTAGTTTTCTGGATCCTTTTGACCTCGTTGCTACCCTGTCGATAGAAATCTGGCGTACTTGATACTGTAAAGTTGCGGAATGTCACGTAGTAGCTAATTTTCTGACAGAATTGAGTTGACAACTTGAGTTGCGGGCTAAAAGTCGTGCTCCAGGGGGCCCGTGGTCACTTTCGTGCCTAAAATTTTGCTCTGTCATTCCTTTACTGCTACAAAAACACTAATACCGTAATCTTTTGTTTGTGTACCAGAAGAACTGACGTTTCCTTGGTTAATTCCAACTGAAAAAATAATAACCAGGAGCCGTGGGCGATCCGTCTTTACGTTTCGCACTTTTTTCATTCCAATTTGTCGTTGTTTCCATCCATCTAGATATTCTTTTCCGAACTTGAACACTTAACTCTACTCTAAAATCATTCTTTTAGCTTAAAAATAGATTTTTGAGTGGTTGATAGTTAAATGCATTGAATTCTTTGTGTCATTCCAGCCCCAGAAGGTTAGGAATTATCTGATTACGTAGCCGGAACGGCGAAAACTAGATTTAAATTTTTTATGCAATTTACAGCTAGCAAGTTCTAAACTCCCCAGTTTGCAGCTCCGGAACGTCCGGACAATATCTGTACCCGCCCGTTTTCTATCGTAAATTAGCCCATTTAGTCCGTTTCTGCGTCCGTCTGGACCTGTTTGGCTAGCGCTCCTCTGTAGCTTATTTTGAACACATCTCGAAGAGCCGGCGACTTTAGGTCCCCTCCTGAAGTCTCCAGCCTAGCCCGTAGAGCTCTTGGTTAATTGAATCCCGGGGGGGGTATCTCATTTAGGCGCAGGAGAAGCCGAGGAGCTACACACAGACAAACACACAGACATACAGAGATGCCCATGGGCAACCTTGGCCAAAAAAAGCCTGATAAAACGCTTTAGAAAAAAGGGGAATGAAAAGAAGGGGAGACTACGAATGAAAAATTCCTTATTACCGGTCCTGGGCGGCTTCTCCTTGGCTCCACCTCACTACTGGCAACAATTAGGGAGGTGGAGGGGCGGATCGCAAAAAAAATGAAAAATTGGGCTTCTCGAGGCGATGGGGCGCTATTTAGAATTCTGTAAAAAACGGGCAGTGTGTCTTGCTCGACGACGACGGGAAAAGTTAGGATTATTTGGATTTTACGATTTTCATGTGGTATTTTAGGAATTTCTGAACTTTTGCTGCTCCTATTGATGCGCTAAGACGCATATTTTCAAAGCTACAAAAATACATCGTTGATTTCTGGGTTGAATTGATTTCCCGCTACTTCTAAATCTATTTGAATTGGCCTTCTAATTCTAGCGTTTGAGCCATTTTGTTTCGGGCATTTCTCAGAATTATTGGTGAGCTTTTCGGTATTTTTAGAGCCTCAATTAATGCACCGAACTATTTTATACGCACTCACTGGATTCTGTGTATTTTTAAAAAGGCTTGCATACCCCTGATTCCACCGTAATATTCCAAAATACGCCTACACTCTCGTCCACGAATCCCTATTTTTCCCGTTCAAGTCATCCATTCAAAACAAGAACGCACAAATTTGACCCGCCTCGAACCCAAATACCCAAATCCGCCCGGCTCCTATTTGCGTCACTTCTCTTTTCCACGTTGCTTTTTACGTCTCCTCCTTCTTGACCCCGGAATCGGAGCGTGGACTGTCACGTAGATGCCCCTCCCCCCATCCCCCCCCCCTGATTCGAGTCATCAAATCGGCGCCTCGGGGCACGAATTGCATTTGAATGGGATGAAAGATTGAAGAGGAGAGAGAGAGAGAGAGAGAGAGAGAGAGAGAGAGAGAGAGAGAGAAGCAACAGACTCGACTCGGAGTAAACGCGATAGCACAAAAACAATGCCCGTGGCCGTGTGTGTTCTCCAGACCCATTGAATGCATTTTCAAGATTATTTTTTTGAAAACGTCCTCGTGTTGTCGGGTGGATTCTTATGAATTTTCCAGTGTGTTTGAGCATTTTAAAGATTGTTTTAGTTACCTTCGGGTTTTTGGAAATAAATAACATAGGATTTCGACAATCTAATTTACCCCCTCTCTCTCTCTCTCTTTTTCTCCCTCGCGGACGTCTCTGTCTTTTTTCTCCATCTTTCTCTCTGGGTCTCTCCTCTCAGTCCCTCACTCTGATTCTCTATATCGCTCTTTCCTCCTCTCTCCCTCCTCTCTCTCTCTCTCTCTCTCTCTCTCGTTTTGTCTCTCTAGAAATTGGCTACAAAATTTTTGGATTTTTCGAATCAAGAGCGAGGGAGAGCTAGAAAAAGACAGGGAGACAGAAATTGAGAGAGAGAGAGCGAGCGAAAAACATCGAAAGCGAGAGACAGACATACTCGAAACATTTTGCCTGCTTCAACGACCCCAATTATTACAATTTTTCTACTTTTTCCATTGATCCGCATTAATGCTAGATCCAGGCACAAAAAGCTTGGCTTCACGCCACGATAATTTCCCAATTCCCTCAATTCCCCAAGCTGCGCCAAAATACCATCAACTGCCCCCCGAATGCGCTAGTGGTAGTGCCATCTAGCACCGCTGCCAATTTCCATGAATATCCCAAAATATCACACACGGCGCCTCGAATTATGGCGTAATTTCGAGACTCCGCAGCAGCTTCAGGAGGGCTGCCGAAAATAATCGAGTTTACGCGTAATTTAACCTCCCCGGGTGGCTTCTAGGGTAGGTCAGGAATATGCCAAAAGTTGCCCCGTGGCCACTCGCCAAAACCTGGCCACCCATTCTGATCTTACTAACTTCCTGGATCCTATTCGCCGCCTGCGATTCGGCTAAAATTTGCCCGCGCAAACCGGAAATTCCGTGTCGATACGCCCTTCCGGTGGAACTAGGAAGAAGCAGGTGGAAAAGCGAACGATGGCCGCCACGGAGAGGCCTTGGTGGAAGTGGGTTTCAGAAGACGAAGCTAGGGCTAGGCCAAGCCTAAGCCAAGCTGAGTTTAAGTCTAGCTAATTCTTAACTCCAAGCCTACGGTAAGCCTAAGCCTACCCCTTTACTATTTTTCAATACCTCAAATCATAAAGCCACCTCCTCCCCACCTGGCCGCCAGACCTTGACCACATTTTTCGGCTCTTCCGGGATTATTAGATTCCGACGGGCCGTTGAGATACACGGAACGACCGGCCGGTATTTTTGGCGGAGCTTATCGGATTTTCTCCGGTCAGAAGGACATCCAAGATCAGGAGGAGGTGAAGGATGTTTTTTGCAGAAATTCCAGTTAGGCACAGTTCCATACTCTTAAAAATCCAAAACTAAAATTTAAACGAGGTTTCCAATACCCAAAGATCCCATTTTTTTTGTTTCATTTTGCTCATTTTTCATTACGAAAATCACGTGAGGATGATTAATGGCGTATGTAATTTAGAAAAACATATTATGAAAGTGTGTTTTATGAGCAATACGGGCCTTCGGTCACCACTTCCTCAGCCTCACCCTCATCCTCCTCTTGGCGACAACCACCAAACCAAAAACAACGACTTCCGGGGCGCCTAATGTCCCCCGGAGGGTCGTGGTTTTTGCTGCCTGCCCCATTAATCCTCGTGCTCTGCAATGAGTGTGCGGCAAGTAAGGCAACAACTCCTTCGATTGCTAAAAATAGCGATTTTCTTGGCTTCATCCATTGGTGCACTATTAATTCTATGCGGTTTATGGGGATACGGAAGCGATATAATTACCATGGAGCGATCGGAGATTTCCCAAAAGCTCTCTGCTAGTTTGCCCGTGATTTCTTAATGATTTCTGCTGGTTTGTCTTAAGATCCAATGGACTATGCTAGTTTGCCCATGATTCCTCAAAGATCTCAGCTAGCTTGCCTTTTCTCAACGAAACTCTGGCAGTCTGCCTTGACGCAAGCCGTTCCATACCTGAAAATACCTCTGCTAGCTTGCCCAACTATGCTAGCCTTAATGATCTCTGCTAGCTTGCCATGCATCTTCACACAACGATTCTGCTAGTGTCTGTACAATCTGGCGGTTTTAGTTCTAAAGGCTCGGCGAAATTCCAGGAATCAACGGAACTCCGGTAGCTTGCTCTGTCTCAAGGATCTCTGTTAGCCTGTCTCGGCGTCCAATGATGTCCCTGCTAGGCCACCTCTTCAAACTGATCCAACATCTGCAAGCCAAAACCTATTTGGAAATCCACATTTTCTCTGATGATCCCTGTTCGTTAGCCCCTCACATCGATGCTTCGTCCGTTCGTTCTATTTTCCGTTTCTCGTTGCACCTACTTCCATCCCATTTTCTCATTGTTAATGCAAGTTTTCGGGTGTCTGACCGGTAGTTAGGTAAGAGAGCGGAATTAGAGCGGGTTCCGAAAAACAAGAGACCTCCCTCTCTACGCCCCCCCATAGGAGCCTAGCGGAAGCTGGAAAATGAACCGAACAGGGGGGGGGGGGGCAGAGGCGGGGAAAGCCACATCTGAAGTCGAGGTCCGGGTGAAGCTGAAAGACGAAAGTCTCAGTTTCCGCGCGACACCTTATTGACGAGTCAGATGTCCATATGTATGTACGTATCACTTCCTACATGCTCGAGGCCTCTCCTTGGCCATTTCATCAATATTTTATGCAATCTGTGAAGGGGATTTTGCTGACATCAGACTTGAGCTTGATAACTTTTACATATTGGTTCCTCCTAGAAAAATTCCACTAGGACTGGGAATTTTTTATCATGGCGCATTAATGGCAAGCAATAGCTAGCAAAGACGCTTTAAGAATTTACCGCAATTTGCTAAGATTTTTTAGGGATATTTTAGGGACTTGGCAGAGATACTTTGAGAATCACGGCAGCTAGCAGAGATCCTTAAAGGGCTGCCGACGGCATGTGTCGATCCCCCCCCTCATCAACAAATTGGCAAATAGCCAACAGGGCAGAGAGCGCGCCCCTGGGGAGAGGCGCAGAGACATTTTCTTTCCAGCGCGTAACCGATTGATTATGCCGTCGGCATCCCTTTAAGGAAGCGCGCTCGACTAGCAGTAAACGTTTAGGAAAAGCCAGCCAGCTAGCAGAAACCTTTGAGGAATCCTGGCAAGCTTGCAGGGATCTTTGAGGATTTCATAGCAGCTTGGAGGAAACTAGCAGGGTTTCTTTAGGAAGTGAAAGACAATTAGCAGAGTTGCTTTACGAAGAGAGGCAGGTTAGCAGAGTTCTTTTAGGAATTCTGGTAGGCTAGCGGAGAATCTTCAGGAAAAAGTGCTATCATGCGAGGTCTTTTGGGAGATGCCTGCTGATTGGCAGAGCTCTTCTTCGAAACTCTCGGCAGGCTAGCAGTTCGTTGCGAAAATAAAGGCCAACGAGCAGGGATTCTTTGGGAGATCCAGATTTTTTCACCTTTCGATCTCTCAGCTTTTTTAGACCAAAAATTACTCATGATTTTCTCAAAAGAACCGGTTCCGCTTCCAAATTCATCACTTTCTCACGCCCGTTTCCCAAGATTTTCCTACAAATCCTTGTTTTCTCTAATGGAATAAAAGTCAACGTTTCGAAAACATTGTGTACCATCCAATTTCACGTGGGAGAGTCGAATCTAAATCGAGATCTCGAATTCGTGAAGTCCTCGTTACTTCCCAACTTCTGTTTTGTTCTATTTTTCCGCCTGTCGGAGTCAGAAGGCCCTTCCGCCGTAAATCCTTCCCGCCAAATCTGGTCGTTCCGGTCTGGCGGATCCGGCGTGGATTCCCATAAATCCGTCGGCGGCTAAATGTTGCCCCTGTCGTCGGTGTGGATCACGGTTTTCTTGAAATTTTTTGGGTTTTTTTAGTTTTGAGTTGCTAACGTGTTACCCAAGGGCGGATGCAGAACTTTGGTCGGTTCGGAGGTTTAAGTTTTACCTTACGGTGACCGAAAATTTAACTAAAATCAGCGCAAAAATTTCTTACAGTTTCCAGGATTCCGCAAAGAATTCTGCTAGCCTACGTTTAGACGGGCGCTGGCTAACCAGATTTGGGCTTATGATTTTGACACGAACGCTAAATCAAGGTTAATTTGTACTTCTTGGTGCCTGAGCCTGAGCGCGGTCCGGAGAAAAACAACTCACACCCCGACACGGCCAACCCACTTCCCGGAAGGGCTTTTTTAGAGCCCGTTTGGGCGTATTCTCGGCTTTTTCAGCTTAAAAAGGGTTGAGTAACTAACGGGGTTCCGGTGGTTAGTCTCTCACTCTAACACGCCTTCTCTCTGCCTCTCTCTCTCTCTCTCTCTCTCTCTCTCTCTCTCTCTCTTTCTCTCTCGCTCTCTCTATCTATCGCTCTCTCTCTCACTCACTCTCTCCTTCCTCTATTTGCATGTGTTAAGGGGTCTTCGGTTATTTGAGAAGATGTCCTTCTCGGGCTCCTCTCGGCTTCTGCTTGTTGGTGCTCCACATTCCCACATCCCTTCCGCCCGGTTCGAAACATGTGTAGGGCCGCTCAAAATGGCTCTTTTTAACACAAACGCTTGGAGTAGGACTCGATGTCCGAAGTCAGAAATTGACTGCCGTTTCGTCGGTTGCTCTTTTGTTCTTCGATAACATTCTTGGCGGTTCCGAACAAACGAAATCCATCAAAACCTTCAACATTTTCTGGGCCTTGATTTCGCTGGTTTGACAATTGTATTTCCTAAATTTTTGCATAAAGGGACATCATAGAATGTTTTTGATTTGGACATGCCTCCCCGGATAGAGATACAATTGTTATTTGTAGGTTTTATGCCGCTGTTCCATTTTTCAAATCCACAACAACACAAGCGAGCAGCTTTCAAAAACTAAGAAGTTCAGATAGCATAAGTCGCTGTTGAATACGAATCCTTCTAGCAAATTTAGGCTTCAGTGACTACATCTTTGTCTTTCATGTCAATTTTAATATTACACATTGTTCCATAGTTGGCAGTACAGAAAATTACCGTGAAAATCCAGCATTTTCCATTTTCTGACGTTTTGTAATTACTGTGCCAAAACTCAAATCCGAACGCTCCCCCGTTTAAACCTATAATTATTGAATCATCCATCTCTCTCCCTCTCTCTCTCACGCTCAAATTTTACTTCTGTTTCTGGCGTCATTTCGATCTTTTCACCCACCACGATATTTTGGAAGCAAACTTTTGGAAAATAAGCCGATTAACCGAACCGTTTTTGGGAGCATTTCTGTCCTAACCGTGTTTTTGAAGGGGAATTTGCAGCGAAAAATCCATGTGAGCCAAATCCAGACGGATATATCTAGGCCCTAGTTTCCGGAATGGACCCTCTTGGATCCGGTCCGAATCGAGGGCCCAGCAGCAGCAGAAAAAAAGTGACGCCAATTTTGAGGGGGGTTCGGGGGTGTGGATGGACGGAAATTGTCCATTTCCATTCCGGAATAGAGGGGAAGAGGAGGGCAGGAGGGAAAGGGCGCTAAATCGACATCATCAGCCCTCCCGGGTTGAGTCAATTGTTTGCATACCCTTGATTTTATGGGATTAGAGATCATTTAATGCCGCTTACTTTAAGAACTTTTGAAAAGCTTATGTTTTTTAAGCTATTTAAAGGGCCGACAGCCCATGGCTATAGATTTTCTCGGCGAAAGATTTCCTCTGCGCTAGCCAAAGCCCCGATGCGCAGCGTGTACGCTCGGCTTCACCACGACTTTCATCGCGTAATTCACTTTAACCGCTTCGCGGGGACTGTTTTTTACTGTTTTCTTGGAAATTTGGAGCAAGAAACAAGTCGATTTGCTGGGCGTCATTCTTTGTGTTGCGTATTCGTCTAGACCCAGGTGAGGGAAGGGTCGATTCGGGCAATTTATAGCCTTGAAAAAATCCATAAATTCCAAACCTGCTGAAGGTCTTTAACATGCTCTAAATCCCCAATTCTTCAAATTTTTCTGGTTATGGCCCTCTAAAAACACATACAATCGGATTTTTTGTAAAATGTACGGATTGCTTAGATTTTCAATGTTTTATGAAAAAAGTTCTATGCGTGTAATCTATTTTCAACAGAATTACTGGGTAATTTTATGCAGAATTCCTCCTGCCTGTTGCTGACTAATTGTCAGCAGGCTCCCCTTTCTTAGGCTCGAAAATCCCTGAATGAAACCTGTGGCTTAATCTTCTTCCTATGAAATACCACTAGACCCGTCCTATACCCTTCTACCTTCTTCCTCATCCCCCCCGTCAGCTTTTGATCGTTTATTCTCTCCAGATTACGCAAGGGTCGGATTAGCGCTTGCGTGTTTTGCCACGTTCTAGTCGCGTTTTTACGCCCGAGTTGCTCATTATTTTTTTGTAAGGTTGTTGTAAGGACGGGTTTTGGCATGCTGGGGATCATTTGTCTTTTGCAGGCATCTTCAGCAAATTTTATAGAAATTTAGGCCTGTAAGTTCGCCAAATTTTCGAAAAAAAGTAAAAGAATTAATTACACAGCCGTTTTTCGCGAATTTAATGGCGTAACCGGTTACTCGCGTCAAATTTGTATCAATTGGGGGTTTTATTACCTTGATTCCAACCCAAGCATTTTCTGTTTACTAGACTCATCTCCTCCCCTACAAAACAAGGAAAACCCATGAAAATTAGATCAATCATGCGAGGTAATTCCACCAGTTCTAGCCTTGTAAGGTCCTTTAAAATCACAAATCATGCTATTTTTGCCAATTTTTTTTTGTTTACTAGATCCTTCTCCTCCCCTAAAAAAACAACGAAAATCCATGAAAACCAAATGTTCCAATTGACGCTTCCAGGCGGGGCGTCGAAAACCAGGAGCGTTGAAAAATTTGAGGCGTTGTTTGCCCAGGCTGCCCCGACACGCGAAATAAATTCAGCTAAAAGAGGGGAGGAGAGAAAGGGGAGGAGGGCTACCTTTTTGAGCTTCAGCTTCAGCTTCTCGGCTGGCTTTTGGCGGCTCGTTGTTTTGATTGGCGGTTTCTCGGATTTCACGCGCGCGGGCGCGATGGAGGTCCATTTTTGGTTGGCTATTTTTATGGGGTATTGGTGGGGCGCATAATTTTCTATTTTACACGTTTCTTACCTACCATTAGTGCGTCTAGGTGTAGAAAATTGCGATTGAAGTTTGACCAGTAATCTTTGCCTGAAAACAAAATTGCTGTGATTTTAATGTATTTTAAACGCAAAAAAATTTGAATTGTTGTTTTGAATTTAATTTTACTTTGTATTGTAATTCTATAATTTTTAATTATGAAAAAATTGTTATCAAAGATCAGTTTTACTCTTTTTAAATTTAATTTTCTGCACTTTACGAAAAAACACTGTATTTCTAATCAGCATTTGAAAAATTTTGAGGCATCGTTTGCCTAAAATTCGATAATGTTCTAGCTGTCACCATTCCTTTAAACTACGATATTTACTAAATTCCGCTGCACTCCTCTGCTCACGCTTATTTTTACCTCCCATAATTGCATATTTTGATCAGTCCCATTTCACCCCTCCCAAGATGACCAGTCATCAGATTCTGAAAAATTAAAGGTTACCAAGCCCTTAATTTCCGATTTTCTACTTTTCCCCTCCTCGAGCTACTGTAATTTTCCCTTCGAGTTTCCGTACCATGAACTCGCTGAAAAAGTGTGGTTCTGGCTCTCTCTCTCTCTCTCTCGCTCTCTCTCTCTTTCTCTCTCTTCGATCTTTCCCGAAGCGTTCCTTTTCTAGAATTGGAGTTCAGGGGCCAGCTTCGGAATTATAGACTACGCTCCGATACCTAATTACGGGCACAATACAATTGGGAAGAGTGGCGGTTTTTCGGTCGACGCTGGTCCGAAAATACAGTTAGGTCCCGTGGGAAAACTCTATTAAGCCGGGCGGTATGCTTTGTCTGGGGTTCAGAAGAGCTCAAATCCGCCTTAATTCGTTAGAAATAACTCGGGGAGGCTGTATTTTACAGATTTTTAAAAAATTGTAGCTTTCAAATGGCACGTTTTGGATTACCGTATAATCTCAAAAAAAGGAAATTCTTAATTCTAGATAATTTTAAGATTTGTTACATAGATCTTTTACTAACGATACCTTCTAAAAATATTGAACTTTACTTTCTAAATTTTTGATACCATAGTTTTAACTTATTTCAAAAAAAAATGTTAGTGCGAAATAGCACGTTTGTAGTTTTGCTTTATTTTTAAATTTTTTCATGCAAGTTTGGTAATTTTTAAAAGATTTTTGGGAGTTGATGTATTTCTCTATTTTTCCACCCTACGCCTGGTCTTTGTCCCCTTTCACCACGGCTCCATTGCCACGCCTCGAAAATACTAGGTTGTGGGCCCCGCGTGGAATTTATGAGTCTCAAGGGGGGCGGGGTGCACCCACAAGTCGTTTGCATCCGTATTTTTCCACGGGACGAACGCGTCAAAGGTGCACACGACGTCATTTATGGCAAAATCGTTGGTTTGCAGCTGCAATTGGTTTCTAGATTTTTTTATGATGTCAGAACATGAGGACGAGCTCTAAATCCATAGATAGATTGATCATTAAAATATGAAGTTAAGCCCACAGATTTTTCGGCCCTCACGTCCATACAATGAGTATTTTGTTCCATTAGCAACCGTATAGCAGCCGCTTTGCGTAGCGTTGCGTATCACGCCGCGAGGCGAATTGTGTAACCTACTGTGTAACGTATGACGCAGTGTATTGCGTAGCCTAGCGTATTGCGGTGCGTCGCCTAGTGCGAGGCGGAGCGTGATGCAATGCATAACGTATCACGAGGCGTAGTGTATGGCGATGCGTAGCGTCTACCTTACTTAATTTTTTGCCTGCGTCGCGTACGCTATTGTGTCACCCTGTGGGAGGCATCGCGTGTTACTTCGCGCATTCTTGTGTCGCACGCGTTGCGATGCGTCGCGTCGCGTGTTTCGCGCCTGTCGCACGAGTGTCACGTATTGGAACGTACCAGATTCCATAACTAATACATAGTGGACCACATCCTTTCTTTTTCCCTGTCAGTACCTTTAAACCCCCATTTTTCCACTGCTTCACCACCACGTTAAAGTACCCCGATCTCTGGCCCTTTTTCAGAACCACCCCCACGCCAAACCACGGCGAATTCCGGCCGGCCATTTTTCTCGGTTGGCCTCAAAAAAGGAGCAATGTTTGCCAGTGACCCCATAGGGCCCCTTGGCCCTCTGATTGGGCCAATTTCAGGGGAGAAGGCCCAGATGATGATGCTGGTTGCCTCTTCATCTTTCGAGTGGGTTGGGATGGATTTTTAGATGCAAATCTTTGGCCTTAAGACTCCTCGAAAGCGACAGCATCTAAACCCATACGTGGACTAGGTCGGACAACTACACTACGTTCCAAAAAGACGGGTGAAGTTGTGCTTTGTTGCCCTTGAATCCTTTGAAGATCCAGAAAAATTCAAAGCCCCGGTCGGTTTTTGGAGAGTTGCGCAGCTGTCGAGACCTAGTTGCCACAAGGGTCGATTCGTAGACTTCTTACAACTTACAACGTAGACTTGTTAGGCCCTTTAAAAGTCTTTTACTTACTATTAGTACATGGACTGGCTCCGGATTAAAATTATGGATTCATTTTGGGATACTCGTTTTTAATATCTTTCTTTCTCTCTATCACTCTCTCTCATCTATCTCTCTCCGATTCGTGCAAAGATCCACACCTACTCTAGTTTTGGAATTGGGACGTCTCGTGGGGCGTGAAAAAACAAACCTCACCGCTTCTTTTTCGGACACGTGCAAATAGGCGCAACTCGTAATTTTGAGGCCGTAAATTGGGTGGTGTTCCCTTGGGTCAGGGCCAATTTTGTTTTTTGGAGTTTTCCGGCGGATTCTGGAATGTGCCAATGACGAGTTGGGTTGTATCAATGGTCAAAAACTATTACTTTTACCTTAAAAAATTACTGTTTTTAAAAAAATCCCGAAAAAATACTTAAAACCTCATTTTACATGTACAAATTAATGTCAATGCTGTTTCCTTAAATTGCTCATTTTTATTAATCCTTTTCCAGGATGTCCAACGACTCAACGGGGGACTGCCTCGACCTGAACACAGAACTATGGGCATATCGAGGGGATCTGACGACACTTCCGATTACGCAGGCAATATTCGCTGCCCTCTACACGGTCATCATCATTTGTGGGATTGTTGGGAACAGCTGTGTGATACTCGCCATATCGAGGAATAAGTGAGTGCTTTAATTTAGACACTTGAAACTTGACCGGCAAGGTTTAGGCTTTTTTTAGAAAATCGCAAATTCGTATCCATTTAAAATGTTTAATAACAGTGTTTTTAGCAAAATAGTCTTACTATAGCTAAACCACAAATTAAAAGCCAACAAAATCCAAAGTCTAGCTTTGCCAGTTCCTTTAAATGGGTTGAACAGCACGAAAATCGACCCCTGATCTCGACTAGGTCTCGACAACTCCAAACTTTGGCTAAAAACTCGTCACTTTTGTTTGTAAATTCCTTTATAACCCAGTAAACCGGTATTTAACATGGCGCCAATCGGTCTAGACCTAATCGTCGGTCGGGTTGATTCTCGCTCTTCCGAGTCCTTTTATTGTTTTCTAAACACTGGAATTGGCTCATGTTGAAGCCACAAAATATTTACAACGTTTTTCAGATCCCTCCAAACAGTGCCAAATCTGTTCATCTTGTCGTTATCATGTTCTGACGTGTTAGTGTGCTGTGTATCAGCCACGATAACCCCGATCACCGCCTTCAACAAGGAGTGGCTGTTCGGGGCGCATTTGTGTCGGGTGGCGCCGTGGATGGCGGTACGTTTTTAAGGCTTTTAAACGTGGAAAATGTGTAACTTGCTATTTAAGAACCTGAGAATACCTTTAATCTTAACCTTAAGATTAAATTTGCTCAAATCACTCAAAAATTCTTAGGCCGAGTTTTTGGCATTAAAAGTATGATTTTAGCGGCTTACAAATGAATCACCGCGCTTAAACGGATTCCTAGCCAATTTTAAGCTACCAATTAGAATAGATAAAACTTTTTACGCCAAATAATCTTAAAGAAATCGATATTTAAGTGATTTTTAGGGTATCACTCTCGTCTTTTCCACCTTCACCCTGACAGCAATCTCCGTGGATCGCTATATGCTTATCAGGCATCCCATGAAGAAGCCGATGACAAAAAATCAAGCGTTAATGGTGATTGGGGTACGCTTTTAACGTTCTAATACCTTGGCCAGCTTAAATATACCTCAATATGCAATTTTAATGCTGAAGTTTAGGGCATCGCCTCGTTTGCCGCCTTCATCTCCCTGCCGACAATGCTCAAGCAGCGATTAGGGCCATTTGAAGGTTTTTGCGGGCAGTACTGCACTGAGATCTGGACGGTGATGGACGATGAGGGAGCAGGAGAAAGAGAACGGAAGTGAGTAGAATTTTTGTGAATTTAAGGCTGCTGTGAAGCGGGCGAATCTACCCCTTCTAGTGACTAGGTGTCGAAAACTACGTTTTGCTCCAAAAGACGCATTGGTCGCACCAGAAAAAGCGCTGATTTTAGCAAAATTATCGCTTTTCTGGGCATTTTGTACTCTAGATTAGCTCGTCAATAGGAGTGTATTGTAGCTGTCTAGACCTAGTCGATGAAAGGTGCCGATTTGACACTTTATCGCAACTTTAATGGGTAAAAAATTAATGAGGTTTTGCCCCAAATGGCGCATTAAAATACCTTAGTTTCGGATCAGTTATCATTTTTCGGCGATCATTAAAATCAAATGCCACGCGTCAGTAGGCGCAGCTTGTAGGTGTGTACTGAAGGGGGCGATTTTCACACTTTAATAGGTTCTTTGGTCGAATTAAAGTTTTATGACGTTTTTTGAAGCCGATTTAAACATGTTAAAAACCCACAAAACTAATAACAAAAGCTGTTTTGTTCAGAGTCTACAGCGCCGTCCTCTTGATTGTCCAGTTTGTGATACCTCTAACCGTCATTATCCTTTCCTACACCGCAATTTCATTGCGAATCGGGCAGGTCAGCGATTTCACCACATTTTCGGATTTTTGTCAAAAATCGTGTGAATTTGTCGAAAATAACCTCGATTTTAGAGCATGATTCTGAAGAGCACTCAGAAGAATGGCTCTGACTGTAACTGGGAGGCAAATTTAACCGATCAGCAGCGGATGGCGTTGAAGAGAAGGCAACGCACAAACCGGATGTTGATCGCTATGGTGGTCGCGTTTTCAGCGAGGTCCGTCAGTTTATGATTGGTTTATTTCTTTATGCATTAAGTTCCGGTTTCGCGGTACGAATTATACAATTTCCAGCTGGTTTTGGTCAATGGCGTACAACGTACTCCGTGATTACGACTATTTGCCAGCACCGATGAGGCAGCAAGAGTATCTCTTCGGAATTGGAACTCATTGTATTGCGATGACGTCGACGGTAAGTGGAGAAAGCGAGAGAAAGAGAGAGCGAGAGAGACAGAGAGCGAGTGAGAGAGAAACAGAGTACGAGAGACCAAAAAGCTCCAGATATCAAGGGCGAGAGACGGAGCAAGACCGGGCCGTGGTGAGAGAGAGAGAGACAGACAGAGAGAGGGAGAGAGAGAGACAGAGAGAGAAAGAGAGAGAGAGAGAGAGAGAGAGAGAGAGAGAGGGAGAGAGGGAGAGAGAACGAGAGCAAGAGAGACCGTGCCGAAAAAGAGCCAAAAGAGAGAGAGAGAGTGTGTCTAATTCCTAGAATTTTCAGATCTGGAACCCAGTCCTCTACGCCATGCTCAACCTGCAGCTCCGACAAGCCTTCATCCGTCTCCTCCCCGAGCGTCTCCGCGGTCGCTTCTCAACTGAGGGGGATATGGAGAAGACGTGCCCCCTCATCACCAACAATAACGGCAACCATGCGAGCCATCTGGACCATAGAAGCGGCTCGACCAGGCTGAAGTACGGGGCCACCCAGGTGCGTGGACCCACCAATGACACTCACTCGATCCCTCCACCCCAAAAATTCAGTCAAAAAAAGAGTAATTTCGAGTTATCTCAATTTCTCTCTGCCTCCTTACATTTCGATCTCTATTTTTCACTATTTCTCAATTTCAAGTTCTATTTTAAATGTCGCTCTCTTCTTTTCCACCTAAGAAAAAAAAGAATTTTTTGTGTTCTGTCCTTGTCGGAAAGGCTGGAATTTGGAGTATGGCGGAATCGAATTTTTGGTTTTTGCGGAATTGGCTGAAAATTCACCCCTAATTTGCATAAAAGCACACAAATATTTTCCTGAATTTTGTTGAATTTTCGAAAATCAGAATTTTTTTTTCGCCGCTCCAAGTTTGATTGCAATTCGTCTTAAAATATTGAAATTGACACAAAATTAAGAAGTCTGAAGCAGTTTTGAAAGTCCCTTTTTGAGCTAGAATTTTCTAATTCTTGACAAAATTAAATTTAAGCTCACGAAGCGCTTCAAACTACATTTTAAAACGTTTAAGATAAATTTTATGAAATACCCAATTTGTTGTGCTTCAATTTTGCGACTTTTTGACCCTCGAAACCCATGTAAGTCGCATAAAAATTCAATTGCAGCTAAAAATCCGTAAAGTTCCAAAAGACGCCAATCCGTCAATAGTCCAGCTCCGTACTTTACTTTATTGTCCCGTCTTCAACGAAAAATTCTGACATCCAGTTTAGCAGTCGAATTGTGACTCTACCAGCTCGAAGGTTTGTGTGTTCTTGCGAGATACCCCGAGTACTGTAGTGCGACGGGGGGCGTAAAACTGTCCCCCGCACCAGGGTGTAGCCGGGCGGAGTGGTGTGGAACGGGAACGGAATGGTACTGTAGAGTAGAGATGTTTTTATTCAGATACGATATGCATCCAGATATATCGCATCTGAATAAGCCATCGGAATAGGAAAATCCTAGATGCGATATAGATAATCGTATCTGAATTGGAATCCGACCCACCGAGATACGATACTATCGGAATAACTGTTGCATATCGGATTAAGGGAAATTAGGGCGCTCGGTAGGCGATAAAATGGATGCAAATCGAATGATCTTTTCTCGGAAACGCCTAACCTTATGCTTTTCTATGCAGACAGACCGTACTGAGTAAGTATTCACGGGAATGACGGATTTTCTGCTTATTCCGATATGCAAATGTTATTTCGATATATCGTATCTGGGTTGAGACTCGCCGATCCCAGATGCGATAATCGTATCTCGATTGCTCCGGCTTGAATCTAGATACGCTATGCAAATTGCCTTAAATGCAAAATTTACTATATCGTATCTGAATAAAAACATCTCTACTGTAGAGTACTGTAGCTTTAATGAACGTACATAGTAGCATAGCGTACTCTTTACCAAAATTTCAGTCGGCTTAAAAGTTTCAAAGAAATCACTCCCGCTGTTTTTTCAGTATTTACTTGCGTAAGCGATTAAAACAAAAAATAAAATTAAAATACGACAATTAATAACGTTAAAAAACACAAATTTTTGAAATTTTATATAGAAATTTTATAGCGTAACCGATCAACCCATATAAAAACAAAAATGAATCTTTTCGGACTTTTTATTGAAAAGCTATCAAACTCATGTAATTCTGTATATTCTGTACCAATAACATCTAGAAATTACGGTATCTTTATGAATTCAACGATTAGACAAAGAAAAAAAGAAAAATACAGAATTCAGGTGATTTTGCACCTAACAAACTTTTGAAATAGCTAAAACATCCAAAAAAGTATAAAAGCTTGTTACAACTACCGTATTCTACCGTAACCCGTTCCGCACCACTCCCCTTGACGGCCTCCGATAGATTGAAAGTTTCGATGGAAACTGGCCCGTTAGAGGCAACGTTGCCGTGGTTCTGTTCTTCCTATAATGTGCCTTTATTCCCTAAAAAGTGCCCCCCACCTACCGTACCCCTATAATTCGTTCGAATCGCCGTCGTTTAGAGCACTTATTAGCGCTCCTCTGCGTCTTCTTCTTCTTCTTCTTCCACTTCTTCCGCTTCTACGGCCTAAAGGTGATCCCCTCCCTCTAGGGAGCGAGAAGAGTGCTGTCCCCCTTTTCGAGGTTACCCACCCGTTTAAAATTCAAATTTTAAACCCGATTTCACCCGAATTTTCCTTTTTGAAAATACCCGTTGTGCACGTGGATTGAAGTTTTTGAAAAGTCTCCTGGTGATTTTTCTGGAAAACTATGGAAATTCCTGGTGAAAATAACGCATTTCAAAAACGTTTGGAAAATTGTTTCATAGCGTAAAACAGGCTTTTTAAAGGTCTTGCCAACTTAAGAAATTAAAAATTGAATTTTAAAAATGTAGTTTTAAATTGAAGATCCGTTTTCTCCATTTGGAAAAGCAGGGATCTTTTTGAAATATTTTAACGACTTTAAAACAATCTTTCGAAGGTATTAGCAGCCTCAAAATTTGAAAAATTCAAACTTTACAAGGTCTAAAAAAACCGTTTTCGCGAATTCGAAAAATTCTTAATTATTAATTTTTAAATTTTAACTGTATTTAAAATTATGGGATCAAAATTGCAGAGCTAACAATCTTAGATCCACACGAAAAATAGAAAATGACACTTCAATGTTTCCAAAATTTTCCAAAAAACTTCACCAGACGTATTTCATGTCGTAATCGATCGATCCGAACCACCCTCGAAATCCCATTATTTCATTCTTTTTATTTTTTGATGATTTCCAATCCTGCAAAAATTCCTTTTCAATCCCTTCTATATACCTTATTTTATTTCATTAAATGTCATAAAACGCCTTGAAAAATTCCCCCTCCTGGAATTGAGGCCGTGGACCTAGTGAGTGTCGGGCCACGCCTGCATGGTTTTTTGGTAGAGCATAGTCGATTTACCCAGGTGCTTCTTTTAAGTTATACCCCCACTCACTCACCCCCAGTTACCGTAACCCCTCAGTTACCCACGCTTTAATATCCCGTATACTACCGTATATTTTGTAGGGAATGATCTGTATTTATAATTTTTTTTGGTATATAATATTAACTGCATGCTCACTTTTTCTTTATATAGGCTCCTCTCCACACCCATCCCCTACCCTTTTCTCCACTCGTTTTTAATCCGATTTTGGTGATTTTAATGATTATTTTTGCGGTATTTAATCTTACGGTAGTAGTTTAATAGAATTTCTATGAATATAATAGCGTAATAAATTAGAGAAACTTGCTTTAAAGCAAAACTAGGGGCTACAAAAGTAGCACGCAAATTTTCGTGCCAAACCCTCTGATTTTTACCACTTAACCTGCCCGTTGACTAATTTTAAGCCGTTTTCCCCTGTTTTATCGCTAAACTAGGTATGACGATTTTTCATCTAAAATGGAAGTATTTCGCATTAAAAGTCGATAGGTTAACTCTAATTTCTGGCACCTTTGGATAGGCTTTTCCTTTCTGACTTGCTAAAAAAATTAAAAATTAAATTAAAATTAAATTTTAATTAGAATCAACAAGAATGAACCAAAAAACCGTTCTAAAATCACCAAAATCCCTTCCCTTGCCCTCCCCTACAGTACTAACCTCACCACACACCCTGGCCGTTTTCCCCTCCTCACGCTCACCTTACCACGGTTTTTCAGTTTTTTAAACCACCAAAAATAGTTTGAACCTCTACGTTTGAAACTATATGATTTTTGGCGTTAACCCCTGGCTTGGATTGCGTTTGTAGCTCCGGAAAATCATGGCATAACCATTTAATCCGTGGTGTTTTTTTAGAAACTCACACTGGGAGTGCCCTCCACAGCGGACGGGGGATCCGTTGTGAGGAAGATTTCGAAGAATTCGACATCGTCACGTGAGAGACTTGGCTCGCATGACTCGATTTCGAGGTCGAGGCGAGGGAGCAGAATGTCGGCGATACGGGTGAGTACTCGTAACGGTTAACAAAGGGCTTTAAAAGTCTCATAAAGATAGAAAACGACTTTTTTAACGAATTTCCAGAAATTTTTCAGTTTGATTCTGAGTAACTTTGCTAAAATGCGCTCGATTTTGATCATTTAAGTTGTATCGTTAACTACTTCGCGAGCTCTTTTGCATGGTGTACTCAAAATCTTACTGAAAAATTTTTCTAGCTGTTAGCTGTGCTAGCTGTTATGACGATTTACTAGCTTTTCTAGGATTTTCAAAAACGTTGCTAATCTCGTTACTTGAAACTCACAAATTTTGAAGTTTCAAAAAGTATCTCACTAGATATGGCTTCCAAAAAGCTAAAAGATGATAACTAAAACATTAAAATTTTAACGATTCTTCGATGTTGACGCTCTTTTTCAAGGGTTTTTTGCAATTTGAAAAGTCTTTCGTCTTCCATATCGCTCAATTTTTGGGTTTCTAAACTTCAAGACATATTTGATCTTATATAACTTATCCAGAGCTACAAAACGACAGAAAAACGTAGAATTTGACGTCCCCTAAGGTTTTAGCCACCTTATTTCCACATTTTCAAAACTTACCCTTGAATCTTTCAAGTTTAATGTTGAAATTTCCCTTTTTTGGAAACTACGAAATATTTTATAAGATAGGTCACTTCAAATGCTACAATTCTGTGTCTGGAACAAAAGGAGCAATCGCAAGATGTTACCGAATTCGCGAAAACTCGATAGAACTCTCGATACAACTCAAAAATAACCGAAATAACTCGTACATATTGCAGGTAATCGTCTCGAAACTTTCCCTGGGTCTACAAGAAGACGAGGGCGATGAGGATCGAGAATGTTTGATGCCTTCGACGCCCTCTTCAATGTCTTCTGGCGATGTGTTGGCCTCCCCCACCCCATCCATCCCCAAGAGACCCGTTTCTTCACTGGGTCCCACCACGAATCACAAGCTTTTCGATTTATTGATTGTACGCACACATTCATTTTAACGATATTAAGGAATCAGGATCAAAATTGAACTTATTTTAACCATTTTTAAGGCGGAACGTTTCGGAATTGCAAAAAAAAACATCGAAAATTGTCGTAGACATACTAAAAATCTAAAATTTCTGGAATCTAGTGTCGTAAAGTACTGTATTTTTCCAAAACTCGGGCTAGAAGAGCTTCTTTAGTCTTTTTTGCGAGCGTAAACTTTCAGAATTTCGGAAAAACAAGCAGAAATCGAAAATTTCTGGAATCCAATGTCGTCAAGTAATGTAATTTCTGTAAACGCACGCTACAAAATGACCATTTTACTACAATACTATCCTATTTTATGTCATCTACTGAAAATAGAAAAAATGTCAGTGACATAAATTCCACAAAATGTTTCACAGTGCATGTGCACTTTTCACACAGGAAAGGGGTTTCCCCGGACCACCAACGACGTTCACATCGAGCAAACGCATTTTCACTACTTGCAGGAACCGCGTTTGGCCTACATAGGCTCTTTTGCCTCCCCGCGCCTCGAAAGGCACAGTCGCCTCTCTCTCTCGCCCAGCGCCCAGGAACGGCGTTTGGCCACAAAGGGCGTTTTTTGCCTCCCCGTGCCCAAAAAGTGCATTTCCAATCCCTCTCATGCTCTCTCTCGCCCAGCGCACAGGAACGGTGTTTGGCAACAAATGGCGCTTTCTGCCTCCCCGCGCATCCCACTTTCAATAGCCACGCCCTCTCACGCTCTATCCGCCCGGCCAACGCATTCCAACATTCCAACAAACGTTCCAAAATGGCGAGTTTGTGCATTTTTAGGCTTTAGCGAGCTTCAAGCGACACAAGCCCGTGCTCACGACTCCAACCCCACCCCGGAGAGCGGAGCAGAAAACAGAGGAGGAGCAGGGGTATATAAGGGAGCCGTCCCCACGGCAAAACATATTCCTGCATCGTGGATACCGATTTCTTTTTTTTTTGAACCATGTCCACATACGGTGGTTTTATCGAACTTCGGGGGCCAAGGATGGGGTCATTGCTTGCACATTTCCCGGCGACCCGACACTAAAATGCAGACAGGCTTATGACTGCCCTGTTTATAATAGTTTTATCAAAGACAATACCGATAAAAACTTTTGGGATAGAGCACCTCTTTTGACAACAATCGTAGTAAGCTCTTTGCTGTACCACAGCAAAAATATAACCTCATGGAGATTCGATCCGCACAGACGCCGTCTTTCCAAACTTCATGCTGAAGAAAACGACTTTACAATGTATCTAATGTTTAACGATTGCCCTGCTTTGACAGTTTCTATTGATAATTGCAGTTACGCCACCTTTGAGGAACTAGGTCTTGAGCAAATTAATTCAATGTTTAAAATTTTGCGAGAGAAACTCGAAACAGAAAAACTCGAAAAACCGTTTTGTGATCTAGAAATGTCTTTTTGTATCACATTTGGCACGCCCGTTATAGATAGCTCCGAATATTATCCCTTGCTACTACGATTAAAACCAAAATAAAATGTCAGGTTCGAGATGGAAAAGGGCGAAATACCACCGAAAGGGCTAAGCTCTGAGCTATGCCAGCGATTTTATGCTCGAAGAACTCATTTGGGACGTCATACCCACCTTTTTCAAGTCGATCCCAAAACCATTACGACGCTAAATCTAGGTTTAACAATACTGAAAACTTTTCAAAGGACCGAAAATACCCTCCGCTGGAGAGACCAGCTTTTAAAAACAACTCTATGCCATTTGATCGCGAGAGCGGTAAACCATATTATCTCTAGAAATCCGTATTTTAAAAACATGCAAGCCAAGGCAACCCTTTGAAATCCAATATTACGAGTCAGAACGGCTGCATGCTAAAAAATTGGCTAGCGAAAAGACGAGGTACGACATAGAAGATGCCCGCGCAGCTGTTCTAAAAAGATCTGTGTAAATCCCTTTACAAACGCGATAGAAGGAATAAAATGGCTCGAATTTGAGATTTGCATAAGTATTGGAGCGCAGTTTGAACGCATACAAATAGAGCGCTGTCATGTCACTACCCAATGCGATATTGTGCATAAACTAGAAACGGAGGAAACTCAAAGCTTTGAAGTCATCGCCCAGCTAGCGAAAAAACCCCTCCTTAATTTCCAAATGGTTAGCGATTTTGAAATCGCAAAACTGACTCTTCTATGCCCTTACCACAAATGCAACCATGCGAATAAATATTTAGAGAGATGCCCTGCCCGAAAGGGGTAGACGCCTGGAGGCCCGCGCTAGCATAAAAGAGGTTGCCCTCAAAATTGACGCAAAGGAGTCGGCTGGATATGAAACTCCTTGGCTCGAAGGCTATAGAATTGATGATATCCAACTAATCATTGACGATCAGATAGACAAGACACTTGATATGAGCGACGAGCAGATGGAAGATGCCTTTTTACTAAAAGGCTCTCAAGTTGTCGATAGATTGGTTAAAAAAATGGTCAAGTATGCAGAAAAGATAAAGGGTTATGTAAGTAGAGAAGGTTTTGATATTATTATATCGTTAAACAAAGGGTCTGAATATGTTTTTACCCTTAGACCTTGCTTTAAAGATAGGGATTATGGAACAATAATTTTCGACTACGTTCTCAAACAAATAAGACCGGAAGATCTCAAAATGCTTCGTCCTCTACATACGACTCCCATGGACTTGTATATTCACTTCAATGTTCGCTCCAATCCTCTGCCTAAAGACCTCGTACGACTTCTTAAATAAAGCTTTTTGCAGAAATGCTCCGTCAATGGGAAAACGAAGAGTCGATCGACCAGCTCTGCGGGGAGTTTAGAAACTGGGTTCCCGTGACGAGAGCCCCAGGATGCCTCCCTCCCGTCATCCGCACTTTTTGCGAAAAGGCGCATGGGGAGTATCGCGCTAAAGGCACCCTGAATTTTGAAGGGGTGCTAGGGGCGATCACAGCGGCCAATGATCGCACAAATTTCTGGCATAACCGAGAGGTCATCGTCCAAAATGCCACTCTGGCTTTGCTAAGCGAAATTGAAAAGCTTAAAAACAAGCCCGTCACATTTTTTGACGTGACCGTCAACCACGTATTGCTCACCAAAAAACGGACTCAAAGCGATTCATGTGCAATCTTGTACTCGCAAAAACCCCAAAACCCACATTTTAATGGGAAAACTCAAGTCGACAATGCTCAATCACAACTTGCAATCGCCCAAAGATTTCGACATGCTTCACAAAAATCAAACTATTATCTACGTAAATGCATACCTTTAATTCACGTACATTTTCCTCCTCTCTTTTATTGATTTCTATTCGGGCGTAGATTACTTTTTTCAACTTCCTCTCTTTTATTGATTTTTATTCGGGCATAGATTACTTTTTTCAACTTTTTCACTCTGGCATTTCCATTTCTCTAATGTGCTTATTCAGAAGTTTGTAATGAAATAAAAAACTTTTCAGATATGGATAAGGAAGATCTCCCGATCTCTCTTCGACTATTGTACCATCGGAGCGAACGAGAAGACTTACGAGTTTGCTTTCAAGAACGTGAAACTATGCTCGGAAGGGCTTGAAGAAAAATTCTCCCCATATCAAGCGTGTATTAGCTTTACATGCGAAAGGGTTGGCCCACGAGGTTGACCAGCTAAAATTATAGGATAGTAGTAAATTCCCCAAAAACCAATCTTGTAAAAGTTTCGGTAAAGCCTCCAACGACCCATCCTACGATTTCCCTTAATTTGCAGCAGCTTTAGCCTTATTTCTTTTCTTCGTCGTTTCCAATCTAAATTTCTAAAATATCCTTTCAAGTTGTTTGTTGAATTAAAGAGCGAGTTACAATAAACAATTACAGATAGAGAATGGAAGACCAAACGTCTTCGAGGAAGAGGAAGCTGGTGGAGTACACACCGAGTCCCACTCCATCGCCAACGACATTGAGAGCGCACCGTTTACGATGCAAGAGGGCAACGGAACACAATGGACACTCGACCCGTGGAGCTCTGGAGATTGACGATGCGGTAGGCCTGCCGCAAATTTACGAGCGAACACCCTTAGCAAAGACGAAACACAAAAGTTTAACAGCTATACCTACGAATCGGCGATCACGCTGAAAAAATTAGAAGG
The DNA here is from genome assembly GCA_958295435.1 of Mesorhabditis spiculigera. Classification (NCBI taxonomy): domain Eukaryota; kingdom Metazoa; phylum Nematoda; class Chromadorea; order Rhabditida; family Rhabditidae; genus Mesorhabditis; species Mesorhabditis spiculigera. Next base: position 29,458 of record CATQJA010001496.1, read on the forward strand.
AAAGATAGGTCTAGGCGCTTTGGAACAAATTACTCAAAACGCTATCGACGAAATTTTGAAAGATTTTGCGCAGCAGGAAAACTTTCAGAAGAAGAGATGGAAACTGTGCGCTTTTCAGTGAGCTTAGAGCATAAATCACTGCAAGAGGCAGGTAAAAAGCGGGCTGCTACTTACCGCCTAGAACCAAAAACATGAACGACGGGCATGCGCTGTTCGCGACTTTTGAAAAGATGGCGCAAAGCAACGAAAGCTACACACTAGACGAGCAGCTAAAAATTTTGATTAATATAAAACCGCCCTTGAGAGGAGGTGGAAGGCGGGATAAAAGCTGCATAGATTTTGGCGAACCGCCCGCTCCTGACAATAAATGCCTTTTACGGGCTGTTGTGAGAGCAATTGCCAACGCAAAATTGGAAACTATCAGCGAAAAAAAGGCAGGATGTCGAACCAAAATATATAAGGAGGCTAGGCTAGAATTAGACAAAATATGCTCAGACTATAACTATGCCAACCTCAAAGGAGATGAGCTTGCAGCGAAAGCTTTGAAAAATTTTGATCCAATGAGCGTAAAGCCAATGTCTCTAAGGGAAGTAAGGCAGCTACAAAAAGCCATACAAGATAGATTCAGAATAGCTGTATACGACAATAACGGGAGAATGTTGTTTACCCCTTTCGTGCCCGATCCCTCTCTGCCCATTCTGAAAATACTCTATTCAGAAGGGCATTACACGACATTCTTTACCGTTTTTGCAACGTTTAACGGGATTCAACGACCCCTTTTGAAATATTTCTGCAAAAAATGCGGCATTGCGCTATCAACCAATCGGATACATCGGTGTTTATTCTCTTGCAGATACTGCGAAAAAGGTTTTGAAACATGCCGCGTAGAAAGATTAACGCAGAAATCTTGCCTAAAATGCCACTTCACTTTTCCGAGCCAAACATGTTTTGAAACCATCTGAGGAAAGGCAAATGTCCCGAGAAATCATACTTTTGCCTAGAATGTAAAGAGTTGTTGCTCAAAATCCACATGAAACGCGAGGACCACAAATGCGGGCAGAGGTTTTGCGGTAAATGCCAGGCGTTGAAAGACAGAGATCACCGCTGCGCTTGGCTAGAAGTAGACAAGAACACCATCAAGCGTGCGGAAAGAAGAACGCAACAATTCAAACTTCTCTTCTTTGACCTAGAAACTAAATGTAACGACGTATCCAAAGATGGGGAAATTATTTGGCTACCTACGCAAAAATGCAACTACGCAAGCAGTCTTCTAGTTTGCAACGTATGCTGCCCTAGAGAGTTTTTACCTTCAAACATAATGACCAAAAACAATAAAGGTCCGGGCTATTGTCATAATTGCGTCAATAACGAGGTGACTTTATGGAAACCGCAAGATGGAGACGATGAGGATGCGCTAATTGAACGATTTTGCCGTTGGCTATTTTATTCGCCCGAGAACGACAGAAGAATAGTTTTGGCGCAAAACGGAGGAAGCTTCGATTTCCACTTCATTCTACATCAGATGCTAAAATTTAAGATCAAGCCAAAGATCATTTTCAAAGGGCAAAAATTATGAGAATGGAGATTGTGCGTCCAAGGCATAAAACTCTAAAGCAGCTCAAAGCAAGAAACGGATCGCCGAGACCAGAAGACTGGACAGAAGAAAATACTACAAACCAAGCCAACAGTATCGTGAACCGTTTGCTTTTCTTAGACACTCGTAATTTTGCTAGTATACCTCTAAAAGCTTACGCGTCAACTTTCGATTTGATCGAAAAGAAAGGCTATTGTGCCTTGTTTCTAAGCGAGCAACAAAAAAGATCGAGCGAATGGCCCGAACCCAAGTATTTTGGCGCTGACAACATGTCGTGCAAAGAGAGGGAGGCGTTGGAAAGGTTCTTAGAGGCCAAAAGAGAGCCGTACACCGTTCGATTGGGAAAAAGAACTTGCTGAATACGCTAGAAATGATACCCTCGTTTTGATGATGGGTATGATGAAATTCCGTAAAATCTTTGTCGAAACTGCAAAATTCTGCCCTTTCACAGAGACCGCGACGCTTGCTTCAACGTGCCTAACGGCGTTCCGCTATCGTTTTCACAACCCCGAATTTCCTATTGCTAACATATCAGAGCAGGGAATGTTTCAATATCAAAAATATAGCGTAATAAGCCAAAAATACCTGGCGTGGCTTGCAAAAGAGCTCAACGTCGAGATACAAACGGCAACTAAAGGAGGAGAGGTCAAAATCAAAACAAAAACGGGAGGCTTTTCAAACTAGACGGGTATCGAGAAGCGGAAGATGGTCAACGCGTGGGTTATGAAGTCAACGGTGGGCTAAAAACAAAAAACAAATAGTTTTTTAGGTTGCGTCATTCACGGATGCCCCTGTATCCAGGACAGATCTCTAATCAGCCCCTTTTCGGGTAAAACCATGGACCATCTATATAAAGAGACGTTGGCGAGATGCGAAGAAATTGAAGAAGAAGGAATCGCGATCGAGACAATCTGGGAGTGTGAGATTAAGGAAATGTGCCGCAAAAACCGAGAGATGCGAAATTTTATAAAAGACTACGAAGTGGTCGGGAACCTGATCCCTCGAGCGGGTTTTCGCGGAGGTTCGTTTCACTTTAGCCGGCAAAAAAGCATTTAGGAAGAACGCAAACGTTCAAAATGCTACCCGTTTTAAAAAAAGGTGAATACTTGAAGCATCTAGATGTCGTCAGCCTATACCCAGGTAAGTTTTCAACTGTTTTTTAGTCAAAGTTTAGGGGTTGGAGCATTTTGCCCGTTCCCGATTGGCGAACCGGAAGTGCTTTTCCCAAAAAGCGATGAGGAAATGGTGTTTTATGAAACACAGGGACAAGGAGACGACATGCATATCGGGAAACCAAAATTAAAATATAGAGGTATATATTACTGCACGGTGCTACCCCCTCGCAACATCAAAATTGCCATCCTACCGGTAAGCTATAACGAACAAATGATTTATACACTATGCTTCGCCTGCATGAAAACGCGGTGAGTCCAAGATTCGAAACAAAGAAAAAAATGGCGATTAGATGTGAAAACGGAAAGAATGTCGGCTACGAAGCGTGCACTCACGATCCTAAGAAACGCAAAATTCGCGATATTTGGACATCATTCGAGCTGGAACTTGCCTTAGAAAATGGATACAAGATTCTTGAATATCACGAAGTCTGGAGCTGGGAAAAATGGACTGAAGAAGATCCCGAATGGAAAACTATACCGAAAAATGGACTCTTTTCGCGCTACATGCAAACGTTTCTAAAAATGAAATTTGAAGCAAGCGGCTACCCTTCAACATGCAAAACTGATCAAGATAGGAGAGATTTCTTAGAAGATTTTGAGAAAAGACACGGAATACCGCTTGATACCGAGGCTCTGAAGAAACCAAGCAAAGGAAAACGTTTCTTAGCAAAGGTAAAGATTACAAATTTTCAAGAAGATGTGTTTTCAGCAATGCCTAGTGAGCTTATGGGGAAGATGCGGGCTACGCTCAGAAATGTCAAACGTAACGTTTGCCAACACGGAAGAGGCGGTGGACAAGATTTGGAACGATTCAACGATGGAGATTACTTATGATAAGATCTACCCGGACTCGTCAATATGGCTGCTAACGCATAAAAAAAAGCAAGAATGGGTGCATTCAGCCTCGCATTCAAGCTTACCGATTGCGATCCTTACGACGAGCTTTGGTAGGTGTAAGCTAACCCGATTTTTATTGGAAATTGGATACGAAAAGGTAGGATGGAAGGTAGATTGACAGAAGCTAAAAACTATTTCAGATTTGTTACGGAGATACGGATTCTTGTATATACATTACGAGCGATAACGACCCCCATATTCAGAAATTTTTGGCCAAGAATGCGGGTGAAAATTTGGGACAGCTTAAAAGCGAGCTGGAAGAAGGTTATAAGATAACACGGTTTTTATCGGCCGGCGCTAAACAATGGGCTTACAGAAAAGAGCTACGTAATGCAAACGGAGAGTTGCTAGATAGCCAAGACATTATAAAAATTAGAGGTATCACTCAAACATCGTCAAATAAAAACCTGACCACCCTGGACAATATGGAAAAGCAAATTAAAAACCTGCTTATAGCAAACGTTGATGAACCGCTCTTGTTTACAAGCCCCCAGATACGCAAACGTTTTGGGCATGTAGGAACGGTGGTGCAAACTAAAATATTTGGCGCGTTTGACGGCAGGCCAGATTATGCCCGACACTTCGGTTTTGCCCTTTGGCTATATGGAAAATGACTAATAACCGACGGCGCGCGACAAAGAGAAGGATGATCCAACAAAAACATTGAAGAAGAAACGGTTGAGAAACGGGATAGTCCTCATTTCTACACGAATGGCGGTCGGGAAAACATTTCAATTCCTCAGGTTATGGCTGCTTTCGTCTGCACGGGGATGAAGACCACTTCGTGGTCCTACTCGACAAATTGCAGCATTTACTGTCCAGACCATGAAGTGTCTAAACACTGACGGGGTAGTTACGGAACAGTTTCTAAAATCTCACATTTTAGTTACCGAAAACCGCCTTGGCGTGCCGCCTAGCTTTGAAGACATTAATGCTCCGATCTGCAACGGTGATCTACTCACGGACATTGTCGCAATTGTTTGGCCGTATGCTCTCTGTGTGATCGCCACGGTGACTGCTCTTTGCATTCTCTCCTGGATACTAAGGTACTCAAAAGTATGTTCACAACATAGGCATTTATCGGAATCAGTGAAAGAGGTCCAAAAGGAGAGGTAGAGGCTCAAGAGTGCTATACAACGCCATAAACCCGGCAAAAAAACGCTTAAATGTCAATTTCGAGAGGGGGGATTTGGTAGAGCATTGGGTGAGGAGCAGCGGCAATGGAAAACAGGGCGGGACCTGGGTTTATGAGGAAAATGGTCGGGTCTTGAAAATGCTTGCTAGATAATACCGCCTAG
>CATQJA010001498.1:0-15843 GCA_958295435.1 Mesorhabditis spiculigera
CTGCAAGCCTGCAAATTTCACCTGTTCTCGGTAGTCGGGTCCTGTTTTTTAGAATCCGCATCCTGGGGGCCCTAATTACCCCCAATCACAGGGGGGGGGGCATTAAATGACTGCAAAATGCTACTGACCTCCTTTGCAAAAATTGTCAAAAATTACCTCGACGTTTTTCAGCTCTACCAGCAAAAGCAGCAGGACCTGATGAACAGCTACGAGCAGGCGAAGAAGAACATTTTGAACCAGCAGCTGCAGGCGTATTATCAGGTTCGAAAACCCAAATTAAATTATATAAATTTTCGCAATAATAAATAGTAATAATTTCTATCATTAAACCGAATTTAGCAAATCCTTGCCAATGCCCTGCAACAGCAGCAGCAGAACATGGCCGCCACGCAGCCGGAGCAAATGGATGAGTCGGATGGGCCGGCAAGTAAGGATTTTGGAGGCATAAAAATCAAATGGCAGCTAAAAATAGCAAAAAACGTTCACATCAAATTTTTAGTGCCCATCCATCTGACCTCGTCGATGTCGTCGCTCCTTGGCAGTCCTGGGTCTCAATCTGTTCCCCAGACCCCCACCAACACCAAGGAGTCCAAGGAAAATCCGTTGGCCGCGCATTCGAAGTCGCAAAAGAAGTGGGTATTGATTTCGTATTTTACTATTTTCATTGATGGATACTTTAAGTGCACTTAAAAATATACCAAATTTAAACTTTAAATCCACGTTTTCAGACGCTTCACCGAAATCCGGCACAATGCTCTTGGCGGCTCGCAGACAATTTCACAACATACCAAAGATCGTTTGAAAAATATGATTGCAAATCGACGATCGGGGGATAGTCAGGTAATATTAACAATTATAAAACCGTCAAAAACCACTGTAAACTCTTAAAAAATTTCTCCTTTTTAGCCGAACTTGTTGAACAGCCCGCAAGGCAGCGGCCCGGTCCAGAATTGGTCATCATCTTCAATTAATCAGCAAGCCCCGATGAGCCCGCAAGTTGGAAAGGTATGGATAGTACCAAAAACCGTCAAGATATGATTTTCAGTCCAACGTCGCCTCACCTCACTTCGAGCCCTACCCGGTGCAGAGCGCGCACCAGAGCTCCTCCGCCGAGTACGCCCTCCGCAAGGTCAACTCGGAGCCGAACCTGAAGATGCGCATCCGGTCGAAGATCCTCAGCAAGGGTTCGAGCCCGATTCAGCATAATAACTCGCCCGGGCAGGGGTCGTTGACAAGGTTTGGATTTTAATTGAAATTGCTCAGAAAAAATACTGTCGACTAAGACTAGTGGAACCCATGATTTCTTAAGGCTAGGGATGGCTTATTTTTATTTCTTCGAAAACAAAATTTCATTTTCTCGAAATTACATTTTGGTCGGAATATAATTTATCAAAAATTCAATTTGTCGAAAATGTTTATTTGTCGCTTTTTCGCCTCGATTATGCATCTCAAACCTGACTGAAATTCATTGCATTTGAATTTTGACAGAACGAAATTTCGACAAAGTGAAATTTCGGTAAATAAGATTTCGACAAAATGAATTTTGACGTACTGCTAGGAAGAAAACTAAAAACTTCCAAAAGCTAAATGTTTCCTGTATAAATTTGGTGTCCTTTCGCTTTGCATCCTATTAGCCTGATATCCCAGCATCGGATTGATAAGTCTAAAATATCGAGTTAAACCCGTTATAGTCAGTTAAACTCGTTAAAACCCACCATGTTTCAGAGCCGACAGCGATCTCGGATCCGCCCTACCCAAACTCGAAGATGGTCTCCACAACCTCGGCCAAGCCTTCGTCCCCCACATGATCGTCCCCAGCCCGTCCCTCCCGAATCTAGTATGGATTATCGTGTGATTTTTAGCGCTCCTTAGCAGCTTTTTCTTGCGTCAAAAACAAAAATTCAATTTAACTGATTGCCGGGTGGGGCAGAGGCGACTGGTGTCCGGATTCGGCACGGATTATCCGCTCGGGAGTTTCCGGCTATTTCTAGCCTCGTTGTATCTGGTTTTTGGCCCCGCATTTCCGCAGGAGATCCGTGCCCGGATTCTGGGGACTCAGTGGGTTTTTGGCGCAACAAATGGATGCTCAGTCACATGGCTGGAATCCTTCCGGTATTTGGAAAAAATGGAAAATCACATAATCATTTGAGGTGTTGGAAAAAAATGCCAAACATCAGCTTTATGGGGGAAAATAAAAATAAAAATGCCAAAAATGCACGAATTAGCGTCTTTTAACGAGGTTTGAAACCCGGGTATACTATCTATTAAAAAGCTTTCAGAGTATCGAAGCCTTAACAAGATTCACAATTTCCAACTCAACCATGACAATAGAAACAAGTTTTACGATCCAATTGTCTGGATTAGATATGGTATTTGGAGGATTTTTTTAAATATGGGCTTGCATGTTTAGCGGATAGATAATATGGGTATTTTTCGGAATTGTGAAAAAATTTATATTTCGTATCTGAATACAATTTTCAGAATATGGCCGGGTTAGGCGGTCTCGATCTGACATCGCTTCTGGCCCAGGCTGCCCAGCTGAACAGCTTCCTGTCGTTGCCGTCACTTTTGAAGACCCAGCTGGCAATGTCGGGGCAGATGGGCATTGGCGGGCAGCAGGAGGAGATCGGTACGTTTATGTGAAACTATACATTAAAGCAGCGAAACCCTCAAGAAGCTTTTTATAAACTTAAAATTTCTAGACCGTACCCGTCTCGATCCACGCGCCGCCGCCTTGGCTTCATTATCAAACGCCCAACTACCGATTGGCGGATACCCCAGCCTGCTGAAACAGCAGCTACGAGAGCTGGTTTTACGGTATGTAAAAAACAACATTTTTAACGCCTAGTTTTTTCAGGCGGAAATCCCTCGTTCGAGAAGAACCGGAAGAAGTGATCCCTATGGAAGAGCAGTCCACTAGTGCTGTCGAAAAAGCTTCTTCGATGGAAGTTCTAACGGAAGGGGATTCACAGCCTACCACCGGTAAGAGGAGAAGCTAGGTATCTCAAACTTTATCTAGGTCTTGCCTACGATGGTAACATGTCGCGGCACGAATGCGTCTGCGGGCAAAGCGGATCACACGTGGAACACGGCGGAAGGGTGACATCGATTTGGGAGCGATTACAGGCTGTTGGATTGGTGCAAAGGTAGGCTAAGATAGCCCAGAGTGGTCGAGTAAGGTACCCATATATACCTAAGCAGCTAGAAAACAGTAGATCTAACAATAAGCAGTCAGAAAATTTCAGATGTGAACGGGTACCAACCAAGAAAGCGTCCTTGGAAGCCTTACGATCCGTCCACTCGTCAATTTACGTCCAATTCTTCGCCGTATCCCCGACGGCTTGCCTCAAGATGGAGCCAAGCGAATTACCATTGCGGAATTTCGTGCAGGTAAGTCCTTTTCCAATAGTTGAACGTCTTGAACTTGACGTTAAAATGGTAAATCAGGCCAAATTTGTATTTTCAGCTACCCTGCGGCGGGATAGGAGTCGACTCTGATACCTATTTTAATGATGCAAGCACGCAGAGTGCAGCGAGGACAGCGGCCGGGTCGTTAATCGAGTTATCGGCACAGGTATCCTACTATATATAAAAAAATAGTTCCTGTGTGTGTGTGTGTGTGCATTTGAATGCAACTTCCGTCACCGTGTCCGGAGGATATCTCAAGAGGGGAAGGGCGTTAGGCTACGTATGATACGTCATTAGGTGCGTAACGTCCCCGAGATGACTGCACGCATATCTGATTTTACAAATTTGCTATTTTCGATATTAAAATTGAGTTTTTGTTGAAAAATCCGGCAGCCTTCCTTCTTTTTTATAGGTTATTATGACGAGATATATGCTACCTTTGCTCCTGGCCCTTGAAGTCTCGGAAACAGCTGTAGTGTAGGCGCTTGCCGGAGTCATATAACCAAGTCTAAAATTTTTTTATGGCGTTATAAAATTTTCCGAAGGTTTCCGAGTCGCTGCTAGAGAGACACAAAACAAATCGCCCGCTAAAGAATTAACGAAAAGAGAATTCACTCCAAAAACGCACCCCAGTTTCCTCATCAAAGCATAGCGATAATCCTTGATGAAATAGGTGACCGTCAATGGGTCAAATGCCGGATAACTGGCAATGAATATGATAGCTAAATGGTATATTATCCTACTATATATAAAAAAAATAGTTCCTGTGTGTGTGTGTGTGCATTTGAATGCAACTTCCGTCACCGTGTCCGGAGGATATCTCAAGAGGGGAAGGGCGTTAGGCTACGTATGATACGTCATTAGGTGCGTAACGTCCCCGAGATGACTGCACGCATATCTGATTTTACAAATTTGCGATTTTCGATATTAAAATTGAGTTTTTGTTGAAAAATCCGGCAGCCTTCTTTGTTAGGAAATAATTAGCATATGCCGGAAGTGGCGGAAGCCTATATATAACGTGAGAGAGTGGAATTCCTCATTTTTCCCCCATAGGAATTCGAGAGACGTATGCAGAGCGAAGAATTTCATCAAGTTAGACGGGGCCAATTTCATCATATTAGTTAAGGTCACAAAAATAACCTTCAGGTGGCCGAAGGGAAAATACGAAACGGGTTCGCGTGTATTCGACCCCCAGGACACCATGCGGAGAAGGACCTGGCGATGGGCTTCTGTTTCTTCAACAATGTGGCCGTTGCAGTCCGACAGTTACAGCAAAAGTATCCGGAAAAGGCGAAGAGGATTGCTATTATTGATTGGGTAGGAAGATCTTATTTTTTCTACTTGATAATTTTTTTAAGGACGTCCATCATGGTAACGGAACCCAGCTATGCTTTGAGAATGACCCAACGGTTCTCTATTTGTCTCTCCACCGACATGACAACGGAAACTTCTTCCCTGGAACCGGTGCTGTTACGGAAGTCGGAAGTGGTGCTGGAAAGGTAGGCGGCCCTTACTTTTAACTTCAACTTTTTTTTTCAGGGCTTCACTGTCAACATCCCATTCTCCGGTGATGTCATGCGAGATGCTGATTATCTGGCGGCTTGGCGTGTCATTGTCGCCCCAGTTCTCGAGCACTATGACCCGACATTCATCATGGTATCTGCCGGATTTGACGCTTGTACAGGACATGCCAATGCACTTGGAGGGTAGGCACTCCATTACTATTAAATATTTAGGAATTTACAACTAGGAAAAAACCCTATGAATCCGTTTCAGTTACGAGGTCTCCGCCCCAATGTTCGGCTTCATGACCCGACAACTGCTCCAGTACGCCGAGGGCCGTGTCGTTCTCGCGCTTGAGGGCGGCTATGAATTGTCAGCGATTTCGGATGCTGTTGAGCATTGCGTGAAGGTAAACCGAGCCGAGTACGAGGAGTGCTAATGCCATCCATAGGTGCTTTGCGGAGCCGATGAGGACGCTGGTCGGTTGAGTGCCGATGCGCTGGAGGGCATCCCGTGTATGGCGGCTCAGGAGACGATACAGAAGGTTGGTGCTCAAAAAAATTTGAGGAAAATGAATAGTGAGAAAATCCGCAAGAAACCTGCTGAATTGTCCTTAATTTTTGACATATTTCGATGTCTACATCTTTTTGCGGTTATTCAGATTTTAGCTTTTCTCGCTCTCTCGCTCTTTCTCTCTTTCTCTCTCTCTCCCTCTATTTCTCTTTCTATTACTTTCTCGCATCCTCTCTCTCTGACGATAGCAGACAGGAGAAAAAGACAGAGCCAACGAGAGAGGAAGAGAGTGACTGATTGAGAGGTAGCGAGGGAGAGAAAGAGAGAGAGAGAGAGAGTGAGAGAGAGAGAGGAGATAGAGAGTGAGCGAGAGTGAGATCGAGAGAGATCTTAAAGATCAATTAATATTATTCGACTTGAAACCGCTTAATATGCAAATTTCAGGTGATCGCCATCCACAAAAAGCACTGGCCCACCCTGACGGCCATCCAGGGCATCAACACCAGCGAGCTGCAGTGGCAGACCCTTTCCCGAGAATTGCAGCGGATGTCGATGAACCAGAATTAACACCTGTTTTTTAAACTACACATTTTTCGCCACCCACCTACACACATATCTTTTTGCAGAATTCTACGTTGCGCGTTCTCCAATCATTTTTGAGCCCTCGTTTCGCCCTTGCCATTATAAAGCCCGAAAACCATACCCCACCCCTCCAAATATGGATTCTAGTCGTAACAAAAAAAGTATCGTGATCATGTTTTTCTCATAGTTCGAAATCATAATTTTTCAGTTAAACGAAAGAGCTGTGATTTTAAAGGGTTGGTGAAGCGGCAGAAACCAAAATTTGAAGAAATCGGTATTGTCTAAAAACCTCAACAACTTTTTACAGGTCTTTCCAAGTGATTTTTGGCTTCTCTAAACATTTGGCGTGTTTTCCGCAACCTTCACCATTCCTTTAAAACGCACTCTTTCTACCGTATACAGTGCTATAACCAAACCCGGCCATCCCTGTGCTATACTTTTGAATTTTTATCGTATTTTTTAAAGAATTCAATTGATTTCCACCCCTCTTTTCCACTTCCTCATAACCAACCCTTCCGGCTGTTCAATGGTCTCGCCATGTATGTTTTTTTTTTGATGATGTACTGTATTGTAATTTTCCAACAAATGTCTTTATTTCCCCCCTGATAGTCCAGAAAGTGATTCTATGTGATTCCCCCTGTGTATCATTTTGGTTCCGATTTCGCCCCCGCCGAAAGCAAAAATTCTAGTCGACGCCTAGCCCGGATGCAACAACCAATTTTCCTGCGAAAATACCAAAGCTCCTCACGTTTTCTAAAGACATCCCTTCCCCTCGCGCAGTCGATTTCGTTTCTGGTGTGTGATAAGGGACGAGTTCCGCTAGTAAATTTTGAAACATTGAGTCGAGTTGAGCAGGTACACACAAGGGTAGGGTACAGAGGAGGCAAATAATGTGCATACAAAAAATTTCGCGGGGGAACTGTGCGGGGGAAAATTTTCTTCGGTTTGTTATAACTCTTTTGTATTTTGCTATTTTCAGTTGTAATTAAAACTCTTAGTATAATTTTTGACGCTCTATCGAATGGCATAAAAGGAGGTTTTAAAAAATATCGAAAATGTCGAAAACTAGCTTTCGACTCCACGATCCCATGTGCAAACACCGAATGTTAGTATATTTTTTGATGCTCTATCGAATGACGGGTTCAAAATATCGAAAAACGGACGAAAATGCCGAAAACCAATATTTCGGCACCAGTTTCAATAGTTTTTTTTTTGTTTTTGCTATAACCTTTTTATACTACAATATTCTTAGCTAAAACAAAAACTCTTAGTATATTTTTTGATGCTCTATCGAATGGCGTTGCAAAAAGCCCGAGAAAATAGCGAAAAGATAGAAGTTTTGGCGAAGCATATTTTCCCCCCGCACAGTTCCCCCCCCCCGCGAAATAGAACAGAACCAAAAAAGTTTATGAACGCACGGACACAGCAACATAGTTGACCAAAAAATTCCGTATCTTTTTTTCGTTGGGATTTTGCGAGCGCATCGACGTTATTATCACTACTATCGAGACCAACAACATTTTTAGGGTACGCCGAATTCTAAGGAATGGGCATCGGGCGCTTTGCGGAGCCTGTTTTCCCAGACCCTGTAATTTTTACACCGATATTTCTCGATCTTAATTGAATTGTCAGCGCTTGTGAGTAACGAAAAATCAGTGTATGGAGCAGATAAATCAATAGCATTCAGCACGTTTTCCGTAGCGCAGCATCACTCATTTTCCCGACGATGGCGGGGCCGCTGAAAATCTTATTGCTATATCCAATACTTCATAAGATACCGCGACCAGCCGCGCCTGAAGCCTCAGAATGCATCGTGTAGATATGCTTTGTAGTCATTCGCTCGAGTCTAGAGAAAAAAATGTAGACAACATACGTTACATACCCGATAACTCGCAACCAAGCGAAGCCATAGTCTTTGATAAAGTAAATGACAGTCAGTGGATCCATCGCTGGATAGAGGGCCAAGAAACAAATCGCTAACAGATTAATGATTTTAGCATTTTAGAGGAACGTTACTAATTTCCAAGCTTCCAGCGTCGATCGGGATTCCAAAGAAAGATACGGCGTGTGAGGCAACGCATGGCAAAAATTCAAAAAATGACGGAACTGACGCCTAAAGTACATTTGCATCGTTTAAAAGCTTTTAAAGTTGTTTACCTGAATCATAAGGGCTCTAAAGAGGTCCCTCTGCATCCGTTTAGTCTTGGCGCCGAAGTTCTCGGCAGTTTTGAGTGCCTTGTAGATGCTAAGCTGTAAAGTAGAGACCTTAAGGCATCCGACAAACGCTTGTATGCAAAACGTCATTAGTCCCAAGGCGCTGAAAAACATGGTGAGCACAGCGGCACCGGAGACAAGGGCCATCGGGTAGTAGGTATCTTTTCCGTTAGCGTCTTCGGTCTGGAGAATGGACTTTTGAAACAGAAAGTAAAAGAGAGAGAGAGAGAGAGAGAGAGAGAGAGAGAGAGAGAGAGAAATAGCGACGCTCAAAAATTACCGCATACATAAACCCAATCATCGCCAGGTTATCGACAGAAACATGGGAGACATCCCAAATCTTTTGACGTAGATATTCCCTACGTCTCGTTTTCCGATACAATACCTCTCAACACCCGGTTGTGTTCACGCATTAATGGTGCAGAGAGGAAAAATGCCAAAAACCAGATAGAAGCATTGAAGATCCCGGCCCTAGATGGATCGTCTTTTGCAATGCCAGCTTTTACATACCCAAAAACAAAGACGACCTTCCAGGTGGAGAAGAATTCAAGAAGCCGTGGTCTAAATGGGATCGAATATTTTATATCTTAAACTACCTGATAACGGCCGAATACCGATAAACAAATTGTAGGGAAAGGGTTAGTATCGTCTAGAAAGTTTGTTGCTTTGCGAATTTAACCGATTACGCCGTAATTTGCATGCCAAAGCGAATAAAACAATCGGGCAGTTTCTGGCCAATTCACGAGGCCGCCGACCGGGAAAAAGACCATCGTCTTTCTGTAGAGAATGTAGTTCTAAAAGTTCGTATTTACTTCACGGGTATCGACTTCCGGGCTTTTGAACAGGATTTAAGAGCCTAGAGAATGGTTCGAGAAAGTAAATAAGAACGGATGTAGGTAAAATTAAGAACGTACCGGTTGGACGATCATGTTAATAACCGTGAAAATAACACTGCAAATCGTAAAGACAAGCATCAGATACCGGTAGGCACCTAGGCAATTTGGTATATTTTTCATAAATCTTATCAGAATTTAATATAATTGAATACTCACCAAATTCCGGGCGCGAATGCCTCAGAATCAGCCACATTAACGTCGGGTTCCAGAGCAACGCCGAGAAGCTGGCGCTCATCACGAATAGTTGGACGAGGGCACCCATCGGTTTGGAAAAGACGGATTAAATGCGCAAATGAACCAAGCGAAAGTTTGTTTGGCTACGAAATGGATTTCACCGGAATCAGGGCCTGATTAGGCTATTTTCAAGGCATCTCCTTAGGCCCTAGGGGATTCTTGACTTAAAAACCGTGGACGACCGCCAACGCTTATCTTAATAGTAATTTATGAAAATGGCTGGTTTTCTTTTTAAGCCCAGGCCAATTTTCTAAGCTTTAGAACGCGCTTGCCTTCAATCTTTAGCCATAACGCTTCCGGGAAGCCTTGCCAAAAAACATTCCATGTGAATTTTTCCGCTTCGAATTCTTGCAATTGAGGTCCGTAATGGCTTTGGCGTGGATTTTCAAGAAAAAAAAACCACCAGAGTTCGAAAAACAATCTTGAAAATCAGGAAATCGCACCGGCCACAGGATGGGATGGAGGACCTGGGATTGTTTTTGGAGCTCCCAGGTAGGCTGGCTATAGCTTGCTTTTCTTGCTGCAAAGTCACATTTTTCACAGGCGGCATGATCGTGCTCATCGACCTGGCGCTCGACCCGCTGCTAATTATATATTTTATCAAGGACTACCGGCGGGCGGTGCTTAAAATAATTTGGTAGTGGTTGGCGATCAGTGATGTCTAACGCCCTTTTCAGCAGTACCCCCCGGAATCGAATGTATTCAACCAAGATTTCGACAATAGCTTTTCCGCTCGGGCCGACGAGATGAAGACGCACTACTGAATGGCACACTGCTATTTCGAAGATGGTCACACGGACCTTTGGAATTTCATTATGTTTACGACGAGTTGGATTGAGTTTTGACGCTCAATTATGACAAAATTCAAACTATCGTATTAGGTTGTTGAAAATGATCAGAATGCGGTAAAAAACACGACAAATCGTTTTATGGTCACTTAAATCATAAAAATCATCCGAAAATTTCTTTGAAACATAGCCAGCCATCGAAACTTTTTCGTAATTAATTTCGGATCATTGTAGAGTTAACGTCTACTAAATGTAAAGGTTAAAAAGAGCATTTGCGAAATACCTGAATTTATCTGAGATTGGGAGTTTCTGCTCAGACTTCTCGGGATAAACCGACTCAGCCTGAAAACAATAAGCAATCAACATTTTGTTTGGCAATAAAAAGATTCATCAGCGAAAGCTCAAATCTTACTCCCAGAAAGCTTACCCGACCATCCTCATCAACGCATAGCGATACTCTTTAATGAAAAATACTGAGGCCAAAGGGTCGACGGCGGCGTAGAAGGCATGGCAGATGATACCTGAACTTTTGATTTTTTGGGGGCCCATAGCGTTTACTAATTTCATTGGATTCCGTGGGGATTGGGAGGGCAAGGAAAGTGACGATGTTTGTGAGGATACACGGGCCGAATTCAAGGACGGCTGGGAAGGAGGCCTGGAAGAAAGTTCGTTGGGAAAATTAGACTAGCTTGGAGTTAAAGAAAGCGAAGCCTAAGCCCAGGATTAAGCCTAAGCCTAAGCCTGTGTCTAAGCCTAAGCCTTAGCCCAAGCCTAAGCCTAAGCCTAAGCTTATGCCTCAGCCTAAGCCAAAGTAATGCCTAAGCCTATACTAAGTAAGATCTAAACATTGTCTTACTTGTATAACAAGCGCGACAAAAAGTTCGCGCTGCATTTTTTTTCGTGCGCACGCTCATTGCGGAGGCGTTCAGAGCTCGTTGGATTCTGGAAAAGTATGACTAAAAATTTTGGGAGGATTGGCCAAGGCAAACTTTGCTTTTCGAGCAGTATTTGTATAATAGCATAAACCTTACTTATAAGTGAAGTATACCATTAAAATAAGAGCCGAAATGAGCAGGGCTACGGGTAAAAATCCCAATATAACAGCAGGAAGGTAATACACTTCTTCACCGCGATCGTTGATCACCTAAAAATTTTTATGCTGATTTTGTGTCGATACCACGTAGAGATTCCCGACCATTAACAGCCCATCTACCGGAAACCCGGAAACTTCCATAACCCTATCGCGCAGGTATTCTCTGAATTGAATCGGTATACTTGAAAACGATATGCCACGCCCACTTTTGATCTTCCAAGTGATAACGGGATAGGAAAAATACCATAAACCATATCGATGCATTAAGGAGACCTAGGCTGAAATTGGCACTCTAGATTTTGAGGTATGATGATACTTACCCCAAAACATATCCAATCTTGGGCAAACAAAAGTAGCGCAATAACTTTTGATTCACCAGGCTCCCATAGCGATATGCAAATTGTAGGACGAGGATGAAGGCTACCGACTAAAACATCGAATTTTTCTGTTGTCTGACAGCCATGTAGGCCATTTTTACCCCATAATTAGCATGCCAATAGGAAAAGGCGTATTGCATCAGGTTCGGCCATTCGCGTAGCTCGCCGACCGGGTAGAAGACGAACGCGTGCTTGTAGATGTCGACAAACTTAAGGGTTAGCCTTAGATCTAAGCATCTTAAGCAAAACTTACCGGGACCAGGATCAAGTTTAGGAGCGTGAAGTGGAGACCAACGAGCGTGAAAGCTAATATGAGGTATCGGTAATTGCCTTAAACCAGAAAAAAAAATTATTAAAAAGTTGAGGAGTTACCCATTTCCTTTCGGGAACGCGAGATTATCAGGTATGCTAATAGAATGTTTGTAAGAATTGCTATAAAACTGAAAGATTGGATGAGTTTCGCTTCGAGGGCGCCCATCTGGAAAGCAATAGTTTTTAAAATTATTACTTAGCATGGGGGAAGATTCGCAAGCGAAGAGAGAGAGAGAGAGAGAGAGAGAGAGAGAAAGCGAAAGAAAGTGAACGAATGCGCGCCTAGATTTTAAATGAGGAAGGACGTCTACTAGCCAATAAAGAAAGGCCAGCCGTCTGGTTCGAAGGATAAACCCACGAGCGCGTGAGATAACAGAGTCGGCATGCATATTTGGGAAAATAACAATTGATTCAAAGCGGGCTTTGTTACCGAAAAACGATGGGAAGCGGCACGGAAGGATATCTCAAAAGAAAAACACGAATGGAAGTTGAAAGCATAGTTTTCGGATGTTGAAAACCGGCGATTTGCTATAGGTACATTTTGTACTTTGGGAATCGTCTTTTTGGACATTGCCTATCGCTACGTGCGTCTTTCTAAATTTTTCTGTCGTTTTTCCACGAATTCGAAAATTATTTGCATTTTATGAATGGCTAACAACGGCCCAGGCGAAATTACAGCATCGCGGTCACGATTTCGAAAATCACCATTTCGAAAATCACCATTTCGAAAATCACCATTTCGAAAAATCACGATTTCGAAAGACATCGTTTCGAAAGTCACCATTTCGAAAAGACACCATTTCGAAAAGACACCATTTCGAAAATCACCATTTCGAAAATCACCATTTCGAAAATCACCATCGAAATTTCGGAAAAGAGCATCGCAGTTGACCATTTTCCTGGAATTTTCAGGTTTATTACTTTTCTGATATTTCGTGCTAGCCGACGATCAATGGATTCCTAGATGACACGTGGGTTAAAGCTACGTTGCAACCTTCAGTGACAATACATGTGAAAAAGGGGCATAGGTTTAAAGTCTACTTCAGGGCTGTTTTTTGGGGTTTCGCTTTCATCTTCCGACCTGACCTCGCTGCGGCTAAAAAACTACAAGAAAGACTGGCGGCTGTCTGATCGTTCACTGGACCGGGATTATTTCTTTGCGATGGCGAATTTCGGGATTAGTGTTTAGCGGAGTTGTTGGGTAGACCTTAATACTCAAAAAAACCACATACCTGGTTTCCCAATAAAAACACCCCCTTCTACCTCGACGCAGAAGTATCGGATCGGAATGAAAGTTCCACCATTCGAAAGCCCTTGCAACGGCGCCCTCGCCACAATCAATCAGTTCAGCAAATGTCGATCTTTTTTAATCGTTTTTGCGTAGAATTTATACGATGCTGGCTAAATGGTCCCTCTAAATCTGCAATCTTTGTAGCGTTGTGCTTGGCGGGGTGAATATTTTCCAGATGCAGCATTTTGAGGGTGTTTGTTGAGTTGTGGCCAGTGTATGATGCCTCTCCATGCTAAAAAATAAGAGTATTACTATGCGCTTAAAGTACCGTAGCCATTTCGAGATGACGACACGATAGTCGCGGATGAAGTACATAACTGAAAAGGGTTCAAGGGCTGGGTAAAGCGAAGGGAAGATGACGGCTGGAGAAAATAGATAATTTCAGGCAATTTTGATGATTTTATACCAATATCCCGTAATTCTGGAGCAACATATAGCCCTGTGATAGCAGCGACATGGGTTGCGATACATGGAAAACCTTCGAATAGGAAGGATAGGGTACCCTAAACCCAAAACTCGTAAATGTTTTGAAGCAGCTTAAATTTTATGAGATACATAGTAACTTTGCATTAGGGCTCAGGATATCACCACCAAAATAAAAAACGGATACCGCCAAACAGCCAAAAAGATACCCGGCACCAACTTCAAGGGGCTCGGAAGTCAAAAATGGTGCGTAGGAGGATTGAACCTACGGGTCAAAAACCGAAAGGGGAACTGCCCAAGCCCGAAAAAATTTATTTTGTTGCGAAAAAACGTAAAATAATTTAGTAAAAACCGCAATATTCTCGGGAGAAAAACGACATTTTGAGTGCGCGGCTATTACATGTCGTAATGCAGAGTAGGGCACCCAACCCCCCGATCTCGGCGTTTCTCTGACCAGCTTTCATAATTTAAACGCTTCGAAGGATCAAAATTTGGTGAGGATTCCAAAAATAGCGACAGAATTTTTAAATTCAAGCGCTTTCACATCCAAACAGCGGCAAAAGATCATGCGGGGCGGTCGCATCTGGCTATTTGCCAGGATTACGCCGGGATTACGCCGTGCACCAGATTTCGGAGCCCCTTTAAAGCGCACGTTCAAGGAGGGCCGTGTACTCGTCCCAACGTGTACGCCCTATGGACGTAGGGACCTCATCCCCCGCCCTGTTGTAGCTGTGGCTGACTGGTATGCATCCGCGCCTCCCGAGCGGGGGGCCCTGGTTCGACCCCCGGCGGCGACAAAAGTCTTTGTTTTTTTTCAAAAAAATTTTCCTGAACGTGCCCTTTAACACAGCTTGGAGGAAAACCACCCAGAACCTACTTGCATCAACAACGCTTGAAACAGATCCTTTTGTAAACGTTTTGTTTTAGGGCTGACAGATTGGTAGGATCTTTTCAGGACCTTATAAATTCTAAAACCTTAATTACAATACACTTTAGAAATCATACAAATAAGTACAATAGGCCATGATGAAAGTGGAGATCATGATAAATACGATGATATATGCACTGGCGACGAGAGCAGCGGCATAATAGATTTCTACCCCATTTTCCGCATACGTCTATTACGAGGAACATGGCGTTATGAAAACACTTACGATATATAAATTCCCTAATAGAGTAAGCCCGTCTGCAAGATTTAAACCTGATCGTAGTCGATGAAAATACTCACTAAAGACTGATAAAATTAAGAAATCCTGAGAAATCCAAAAAACCTATGCGCCAAAATATGGTAATAGGATAAGAAAAACGTTAAAAACCACATGGACGCATTAATGGTGGCCAGGCTGTAATTTTTGGGGTAATTAGGCGAGTATCCAACGTTACCTCAGTAAAAATATGATCCGCCAAGTATAAAAATAGCGTTTCCAGGGGCTATTGACAAGTGTTATGTAGCGATAGACAAATTGGACAGCCAGGATGAAAATTAGCATCTTAATGACCAGATACGTTAAGGTCAGAGGGGCTTCTTTACCCCCTGATTTGAATTCCAAATCGAATAGAGCCAATGCACAAGGTTCGGCCTGTCTTCCAACCATCCAGGCGGGAAAAATATGAACGAATTTTTGTAGATTGAAAATCGCTAAAGGTATGCATTAATATAGAGTTTATAGCCAATTTTTGAAGCCTGATTATCATGTTTTCATTGACTCACAGGTGATAGCAACAGTGCCAATACAGTAAATGCTAAAGCACAAATCGTGAATGCCAACAAAAAATAGCGATATTTTGCTGAAAAAAATCGATAACGCAAATTTTTCGTACCGATCTCTTTTCTAGAATGTTGTAGAATCAAATATATCAATAATAAATTAGCCACCGTTGCGATTGAGCCAATAATTTGTAGAACCACTTGAGTTAGAAGCAACATTTCGGCAAGGAACACCTCTGCTTTATGAGAAATTACTGGAGTGGAACAAAATGCATAGATTCTCTGGTCTTGTTAATTAGGGACTCCCTGCGGGGAGGCTTCATCACGCAGTTCTTTATTTGGTTTAACACGATTAATGACGGCGTAGGGGCAAAGAACAATCGAACGTGAAACCTGGGTTGCCTATGAACATCTAGACAGGCATTGCGAAAATAATCAAATCGGGAAAATTCGTGCAAGAAGTCATATATTATTGCAGCCATATGCATAACGGCTGGAGTT
>CATQJA010001499.1:0-14190 GCA_958295435.1 Mesorhabditis spiculigera
GAGAGAGAGAGAGAGAGAAAGAGAGAGCTAAAGAGATATATGGCGAGAGAGAGAGAGACAGGGTGATTTAATTTCGGGTTGCAGAGGAAATTTTTATAGAAGTTGAGCCAAACTAGAATCAAAAAAACATACTTAGAGAGAAAGAGAGAGAGAGAGAGAGAGAGAGAGAGAGAGAGAGAAAAAGAGAGAGAGAAAAAAAGAGAAATAGACAGAGAGGGGCAAGAGAGAGCATAGAGAGAGAGAGAAGAGAGAGAGAGAAAGAAAAGTAAAGAGACACAACAAGAGTCTTCGGAAACTTTTTAGATTGAGAACTGAACGTCCAATCAACGACAATTACGCGCCGCAACTCTCGGTATTAAAATGCGGCTATGGATCGATTAGTATAGCCCGAGGGTAAATTGGAAACGCCGCTCCCCAATGCTACCAGTATTATCACCCCGAGTAGGCAGACACAGAGACACAGTGCGAAGAAAGAGAGAGAGGAGAGAGAGAGAGAGAGAGAGAGAGAGAGAGAGAGAGAGAAACGAAGAGAGATCCCCTGTAATTAGTTGTATCGGTGTGGTGAAATTTTTAATTTACTTTCCGATTTTTTTTTTTACCATCTGTGCCCCGAATGGCGGCAAAAAACTACGCACCACACTTGCCTGGCCAAAAGATATCAGCGTAGCCTTTTTGTTTTTTTTTGTCTAGAGATTTTCCGCGTGATTAGATTACACACAACCATACAAGCGTTTATTGTTGACGGAACAAAGCATTCCGAAGGGACCGATTCCGCCCTGCTTCTTCGGGTAGTTCGATATGCTCATGGGCGATCAGCTCCACGGCGTTCACGTTTCGATTGAATTTTACGAAGAGAATTCGCCCGTCGGCGCGCTTGGCGCGATAGCAGGTGTATTGTAGGAAATCGCTTTTTGGGTATGCCTCGAAGGATGCCGGGGGTGTTGTAGCCGGGCGGGGTGGTGCAGCCATCAGTATTATCGACTGGATTTCACGGTCGCCACTTAGCCATTCGTGGAAAACCATTTGCACGTAGGCTTCGCATACCGTATCTGATGTCCTGGGTGCGAGGAATTGCATCTGGGGCACCTTTAGCTGTATATATCTTGATGCCGCATAGCTCAGCGTCAAATCCACAGAATTGGCCGACGCATTCAGCCACTCGATCAATTCTGGAACTGGCGCGATTAGTTGCCGAATCCGAAGGTAAGTGTACTTCTTGGCGGGCTTGTGGCGAGCCAGAATCTTGAGCAGATCGGGGTGCTGGGCGTACAGAACGAGGTCCATACCGCGGATATCCTCTTGGTATTCGTCACCGACGTGCAACTGCTTGACAGTCTAGTGATCGAAAAGCAATCTCCACGTTTTCGGGTCCGGGTAGTACCATCGCATTGGCATCCACTCAATAAAGTCCTGCGAGAAACGGCATGCACCATCATCGTGCTTCCGCACTTGCACATCCCAGTATTTGTCTCGGCAAGTCTGCGCCGTCTGCAGCATCGATTTGCTGGTGATCGCGGTGTCGTAGAAGCTTTCAATGTCCATTTTTCGGAGGATATTGTGCTGCACATTGATGGGGAAGGCGCAGAAGTCCATTTCTTGATTTGCTGGAAGGGAAATATTTATTTAATTTGGGGTTGCCCAGGAAATTTGAATAGAAGTCGAGCACAACTAAAATAAAAAGAATATCATGAGAGAGAGAGCAAGAGAGAGAGAAAGAGAGAGAAGAGAGAGAGAGAGAGGGGAAAAGAGAGAGAGAGAGAGAGAGAGAGCTGGGTAACTGAGCATTGAAATCACTACGCGGCATTACCCAATTCACGTTTAGTAAAGCACGATCCAAACTCCGATTAATTTCTCTGAAGTTTATTTCACTAAATCTGGTTCGTGAGCGCCAATTTAGCTTCGATCAAGTCTATCAGCTTCTTGGCAGGCAAGAATTTTCAGCCGATTCTGTACTTATTTTCCAGACTTGCTTAATCGTTATTTTCAAGAAGGTACACCTGATCTTCGGGAAAAAAAAAATCAAAAATTGCATAGTTGAGGCTCCAGCAAAAATTCTAAGGACAAAATTCCGTTAAAAGTAGTTGTTTTGTTAAACGTACGAGACCGGGGCCCCAGTGAGGGGTCAGAGAATAAAATGGTGTAATGCGCACGCAGGCAACGGGTGTGTCTGGTCTTTAGCGCCAAAAATTGCGAATCGCTTTTAATACCCTGAGGTCGGCAAAAATCGCTTTCTCTGACGACCTGTTGGCAAATTTCGAGCAAATTTGTTTCGGTGACCTATTCCAAAAAGGCGAGTACAGTATTTGTGGGTGAACGGTCTGAACATTCGGGTGCAATTTTGCAAGGAAGTTTTAAGTTAAATTTATTCACGTATGCTTAAAACCAAGAAACTCATTAATGTGGCGGTACTTGTCTTCATTTGGACGCCGAAGCCGGGTGGGATGCACGAGCTGGAGTAACTCAGAGTTGCGAGTTACAGACAAAATCAATACGCTCCCATCGTGGCGTGTGATTCTATAGTAGACCTGTCGTCCATTTTGCACCCAGAGTCGTGGGTAGGGCTTGAGGAACGAGTGGTCGAAGCTGTAATCATCAGGCCGGTACCAAGAGTGGTCGTGGATCCGTATTCCACGGATAGCTCGCTTGTTCGCTAGCCACTCCTCGATCATCATACGTGCATAGGTTTCACAGCACCGACCGGTCAGCATCATCTCAGGCACCTTCAAGTGGATGTATTCTGGGATCGGCGCAGCAATTACTGCCTGCAGATCGTCGACGTTTTGGCTGAGCCATTCGAGCAGTTCGATGTCTGGCGCGATCGATTTCAGGTCGACCATCCCGTATTTTCCGGTGGGTTTGTGGCGTTGCAGAACGGCGGGCAAGAATCGGGCGTCGACTTCCCAGTGCTGCCCCAATTCCAAATTCTTACAACGCAACTCGATCCCCTTGAGGAAGGGTCGGCCTAGCCTTAGATGCCTGACAGTGGAGTCACGGAAAATGAACCTGATGCTTTCGGGACTGTCAATCCATACAGGTATCCCTTTATATGGCCTTACGCACAAACGTCGGCCTTCCGGATCCTCGTAAATTTCCACATTCCAATACCTGTCTCGACAGTCGTTGGCGAGCTCCATCATCGTCTTGCTTGTGATGGCCGTCTTGAAGAAACTCTTAAAATCCATATGACAGAGGATGTTTTGCCGGACAGCGTGTGGGAATTCAAAGAAGTTGTACATCACCTGGAATAAAAATATTATTATGATAAGTAGCGCTAAAGAGATAAGGAGATAGTGAGATAAGGAAGGGAGAGAGAGTGCGCGAGTGTGCGGGTGAGAGAGAGAGAAAGAAAGAGAGAGAGAACGAGGAGCTAGAGAAAATCCTACAATAACTACAACTTAAATTGGGACTACAGCTAAAATTGCGACAGACTGGAATTGACGCCTTTTTGAAAACAACACTTGACGTTATCACCATACCCTGCCATCTGTCGTTAGTCCCAACTGGCAATTATCGTAGTCGCTGAGGTCAACCACGAATTCTATTGGTGTTTTAGCGCCTACACCCGTCTTCCCGCCGAATACATTTGGTTTAAGGCTTAAAAAATCGAAACAATGGCGGAGAGGCCTAAATCGTCAAAATCGGACACGACTGTCGGCCCCTCTCCTGGGCTAAATGCTTTTTACCCTCTTGAGTCAGGATTCTGCGGAGCATAGCCATAAAACATGAGTGCGAACTCTAACCAAGCTTTTGATTAAGTTTTATTCACAACCAAATCACTTTCGGGTGACCCGAACGAATTGCTTGGCGTAGCGTTTGAGATTTTTATCGCGGCGCAGACGTCGATCGGGATGTACAAAGATCAGAATCTGCTTCTCGTGGTCGACAACCAGCATCAACGCGTTGCCGTCGTCGCGTTGGATACGCCAGCACGCTCCTTGGTCCGGTAGCCACCGTTTTGGGTGCGGTTTGAGGTAATCGGGGTCAAAGCCGGAGAGCCGATCGCGGAACGACATATCGCCGATCGTGACGTCAAGTATTTCTCGGGTACCCGCCAGCCATTCCTCAATCATCGTCCGTGCGTAGGCTTCGTAGCATGGATCGGAAGTCTGGTAGTTCCACAGCTCCATTTTGGGGACTTTCAAGGCATTGTATTCCGGGGCGGGTGCGTCAATCTCGGCCCCTACATCTTCAACGTTTTCATTCAGCCATCCCAGCAGTTTGCTGCATGGCCGGACGGCGCTCGTGGACACGGAAGCATATTTTAGAGCCGGTTTGTGCCGCTTGAGATTGGCCAGCAGGAATTCGGAATCCACCCTCCAATTCAGATCCAATTCCAGGTGATCACAGCGGAGGTCGATCTCCTGAGGGATAGGCCGGTCGAGCCTCAGGAAATTGACGGTTGAATTGTGGAAAAGCAGCTTGATCGTGTCGAGGCTTTCGATTAGGACATCCTCAAACCCTTCTTCGCATACAAACCAAAGTTCAGCTTCCGGATCATCGTAAACGTCCAGATTCCAATATTTGTCCCGGCAACCTCTAGCTAGCTCCATCATTTTCTGGCTCGTGATGGCCGTTTTGAAGAAACTTCGAATGTCCATGTGACGGAGGATGTTGTGCTGGATCATGAGTGGGAACCCCCAGAAGTTATCCATCACCTGAAATGCAGCTTTTACTATGGTACTCAACAAATGAAAAAGCATGAAATTTAGAACTAAACGAAATAGGAATCAAGATAAAAGGAAGAAACTCGAGAGAGAAAGGGAGAAAGAGAGAGAAAGAGAGAGAGAGAGAGAGAGAGAGAGAGAGAGAGAGAGAGAGAGAAAGTGTGAGTGAATGAGATGAAGCGAGCTGGCAGATAAGTTTAATAACGAAACGCTGATCAATTCAAGATTAATTAGGGTATCAATGAGGATGACAGGGTTGCGTCGGAAGCAAGACATCTTGAGCTCTTTTCTCCCGTCTGCGTGCCCTAAGGACACACTAAATCCACCATTGGCCCCGCATCAAGGCGATAAATTACCGATGGACCCGCCATGCTGGGCCTGACTAAAAAATTGAATTGAGCGTTTGTGTGTTCGTCTTAACTGCTTCTGTGGTATTATATTCAACGGCCTGAAAACGCATAAACAGTTTATTTATTTGGTTTTCCTAGAGAGATCGATCTAGGTGATTTTCGAATGCTAGCGGGAGTCCGAGGATATGAAAAGTTGGACGAATACAGGGTGTCCCATAAAAAAGCACCCCTCCGGCATTTCGCCATATTACATCCGATCGGTCCCAAATCTGGACCAGAGGTGTATCAGACCCTAAATAATCACAATCCTGAGTTATAGCCCGCCAGCTACCGTAATTTTCGAGATACAACAAAAATAAACTTTATTGTCCGTTTTTCATAAGGTTTTTGTCGGAATCGACCATTCGAATATTAAGTGAAAATGAAACGGCAAGCGTTCTTTACCCCAAGAAATTTTTCCTCATAAAATTTAATCAAATAAACGTTGATTTCAACAATTTTTGTAACCGAAAGACACACCCGAATGCAAATTGATGCAAAGTCCAAAAAGATAGCCGAAAAACTGTTAAGAATCGCGTAAAAAATAGGGTTTTGGCGATAACTTGAAAACTACTGTAGCGATGAGGCTATAACTCAGGCTTGTGGTTATTTAGGGTCTGATACACCCTTGTGCAAAGTATGGGACCGATTAGATGTAAGGCGGCGAAATGGCGGAGGGGTGTTTTTTTTTTTGGGACACCCTGTATGTGTGGAAAAGGTATGAAAAATGAACAAAAACCTTACATTTTATAATTTTTATTTATCGACGCCGCTCGAAATACAATTGCAATAAAGTACCTCTTTTGCTAGGGAGATAACGGCAACACAAATGAACGGATAAAACCCGATAAACGCTCGGAAAAGTATTTTATTATCATTTCTCGGAGTCACGGAGCGCGAATTGGAGCACGCGCTCATCATCCCATGTCCGTCGCAGCATCTCAGCGTCCACGAGATGGAACATGTTGAGGGATCCGCTCCGGAACTGCGCAATCAACACGCGACCGTCGCTGCGTCTGATACGGTAGAAGAGGGAGGACAGTGACACATAGAACCATGCTGGATACGCATCGAAGCACGCTGGGGCAGCTCGTCCATTTAGAAGTGGATGGCACTCCGCTATGATGCGAAGAATTCGAAATTTCGTCTCATCATCAAGCTCTATGGAAAGTCCTCCATCGTTTGCACCCATCTTTACGTGCACCTTCACAGCCCAAAATTTGTTGCGACGACACGATTCGGTCAGCTGCGCGACATGATGATTCGTTGCGCCAACGTTGAAGAAGCTTCGAATATCCGTTTTCCGCAAGACCTGGCGTTGCACTTTAACGGGGAGCGCGGAGAAATCCATATTCTGAAATTTTAGCTTGATTACATGGAACATTTCTCGGCTGTAAATATTAAGCTTAGAGGCAGAGAGGAGAGAGAGAGAGAGAGAGAGAGAGAGAGAGAGTGAGAGAGAGAGATCGAAAAAGCTGTGGTTAACCTAGAGCAACGGGCGGGCAATCATACACAACAGAAAAACTTCTGCCAACATCGGACATCTGCCGGGCCGTACTGCAAATTACGCATCAATCGTCGCGCCTGAAAATCAATATAATGCGCAAGTTTCTGTATGAAAGAATCCATTAGAGATTTATATTTATTTTTATATTAACTTAGTTCGTTATTTAAAGCATGCAGAAATCCATTTAATCTTAGTTTCGCTTGCTTGTTATTGACATTTATTAGATTAATTTAAATCCACATTCAGAATTAGTCACCCCAAAATAATCCAGACGAACAAAATCTTATTCTGCTTTGGTGATGGGGCGGAAATCGGCCGCTGCCTTGAAACAGGGTAACAAGTTACGGTAGCATATTTTTATGGAAATAGGCAACGATGCCTGCCGCTGGATGGTGATCCTTGGAATTGGGCTGTTGGCGTTGATCTTGTTGTCTGGTGAGTAGGACAACATAGAAACAACGGTTTTTTAGTGAAATATCGCTCACAAGTTGAGGGTGATCCACCACATTCGGATCCTCATGCTACTCCAAAAATCGATATGGGCTCGGTAGCGTTTGGCTCGAATTCCGAAGTTTTCTGATTTTTAGAAAGAAAACTTGTGCACGACAAAGGGATGTACAGAAGCGGCTGGCATGATTGTAGGCCGAATTTCTGCACTAAATTCTGAACATGTTCAACGAGATATGGTCGCAATCTAAACTTTGGTGAGCTTCCAGATCCAAAACATGAACCTCGCCATCGACCCGTGCGAGGATTTCCACGAGTTCGCTTGCGGGGGGATGGAATCAGGTAAAAACAAAGTCCGAACAGTTCATCGAGCACCAAAAAATTTGTAGAAGAACCCGGGACCGGTCACCGGCTGGCTGCGCGTTACCCTGGAGCAGCAGATTTTTGGTATGCCTTTTTTGGAACCGCGCGATTGCGTTGCTCCAACGACGCGAGTGAAATCTTGCAGAGATGCTCACGAATGACAAATCGGGAATGGCGGCAGGCGAGAAGGCGAAAGCCTTCTACGAGTCTTGCCAAACCATCGATCTCGAAAATTTTAACTCAGAGCTCCAGGAATATGTAAGGAAGTTCGGGGAGCTGCGGCTGATCGGGCAGAAGTTGGAGCCGGGAATGGTGGGATTCTGATTAATTGGCTCTCTCTCTCTCTCTCTCTCTCTCTCTCTCTTTCTCTCGCTCTCGCTCTCTATCTATGTACCTATCTCTCTCACACGTTCTCTCGCTCACTCTCTCTCGCTCTCTCTCTCTTTAACTTTCCCTCTCCCCCACGCACGCTCCCTGTCTCTCTCGCCCTCTCTCTTTCTCTCTCCCCCACGCACACTCTCTGTCTCTCTCGCTCTCTCTCGCTCGCCCTCTCTCTCTCTCTCTCTCTCTCTCTCTCTCTCTTTCTTTCTCGCTCTCTCTTTTTCTCTCTCTGGCTAATGCCATTTTTCGACGTTTAAAGCCAGCCCAGCATCACCGACATGTTGTTGTTCACCACGTTCCCCAGGATCCGCAAGGATGACGAGCTTTCTGCCGCAAACTGTCTACCCTGTATCCAAGCTTCCTCCAGCCCATCGGTTAGGGTATCGACAATCGTCCGTCCCGGAATTGATGCAAAATCCTAGCTCTCCATGCCGCATGATCGGCGATGTTTTTCGATACGAGATATGCGCCCAGGGGACCGCTTGACGAAGGAAAAGTCAGGAGTGGGCTTGAGGAGGTCTTTTTGAGGAATTACCGTAAAACTGACTATCGTTTTTAGGCTTTTACGGAAATAGAGGCCCTGGGCTTCAACGTCAACAATGAGGCCCGCCAGGAGCAGTTGGAGGAACTCTTCGAATTTTACAAGAAGCTTTTTGTCGTATGTAAATATCGAATCTCTGGTAGTGGACGGGTCGCGGGGGGTTTCCGTTTATTCGTTCTGGTTAATACTATCTAACGTATTTCCCCAGCGTGGTCAGTAGTTTTTAATAGCTATAAAGTTATAAAAATTCAAAAATTTTGGAATTTTTACCTTTTGGCCATTTTTTATCCGTTTTTGACCAAAAATGTCCAAAAAATGAGGAAACTTTCTAGCTTTTGAAAGCTGTTTTTACGTCTGGAACATCTGTAAAATGCTATGTTGAGAAAAATTTCGACATGTCCCCCGTTACGAATACAGTACCGCGCCCCTACTTTTCCAAATCTTTCCAGGGTTCTTTAGGATTCCCGGGGGGGGAAAGTATTCCCGGGGGGGGAAACCAATTTTTTTCCTGGTGGTCCCGGTTGGCCTAGTAATCAAATATAAAGTGTTTTCGAATTGTTTTTAGTAAGTTTTAACTATATTTAGAGCGGAATAACTTTCAGAAAAATTTAGAAAAATGTTTGAAAAAGTCGAAAATTTGGTCATTTTGGGTCTATTTTTCGACCTAATTTTTAATTTTTTAGATTTTTTTTGGTTAAAATGTGTGTAGTTTTTATGCACAGGAATAGTTAAAAACAATTTAGAAACGCATCCGCAATTTATACAAAAATCTAGGCTTTCGCCGAAAAAAATTTGTTTTCCCCCCCCGGGAATACTTTCCCCCCCCGGGAATCCTAAAGAACCCTTTCCAGGCGACAAGCACAAAATTCGAGACGCTCCCTTTTCCCACGATCGCTGACCTTCAGAAATTGGCCCCAGCGGTAATAAGATTGAAAGTGTCGCTATTTTCCACTCATTCACAGTATGACTGGATGCACTTCATCCGCTCCCATTTCCCCAAGTACCTCCACAGCGAGATCACCGAGCAGATGGAGATCTTGCTTTTCGGATCTCAAAACATGGGACTGGTAGAAAATTTCTATCCGTTTCTCACAGCTACCCCTTCAGATATCTGAAGTCCTGCTTGCCACCCCGCGCCACGTCGTCCAGAACTTTTTTTTCGTCAACTGGGTCCGACACCTCCGGCAGCGATTCCGGCTCCATTCTAGGGTACCATGTCGTACAAGGGTGAGTTTTTAGAGGTCTTACGCATTTTCGAGGGGGCTCGAATACGAAATGCTTCGTAAAGTATTAGCGAGTATTTTAATGTTTTTTTTTATTAAAAAACCTATCAATATTTTAGTTGGAAAACTATCTACCGGCACTTTCATAGGCTTTTCAAAATTTCAAATTTTCGCGAAAAATTGACCATTCTGTGCTCGAAAGATCTAGGTTTTATGGATTGAAGTAAAATGCTATTTAGACAAAAGGATGTTAGCCTTTTGGAAAGCCACTTCCTTTAGCTACTCGACTACTTCAAGACACTTTCGGAGCACCTGGCCCTCGACACGATCCGATCAAAGAGTCATGTCGAAGACGTTAGGGTGGGTTTAAACTTATAAACCGGCGGTTACCGAAACTTGTATTAAATCCTATTACTTAAATAAATTTTGTAATTGGTATTCTCTGAAACTAATTCAGAACCTCGGTAAGGAGATGCGCCGCGTCTTCCACCAAATTTTTGATGAGAACACGTGGCTGGCCTCGGAAACGAAGGCCAAGCTCAAGCAGAGGGTATCGTAAAGTTTTTCGTCTTAGTTTTTTTTAATTCCAGCTCAATGACGTGGAGGAGCGCTACGGCTACAATAAGCACGCCCTCGACAGGCAAAAAATCGACGACTTTTACGAGATGGTGAGGCTTTTTAGGGTTAGGGGCGCTTTTTTGGCCAAAGTTTTAGGTTTTTTGTTTTCGCTTTTTAGGTAATAATCTGGATTTAGAAAGATTTTTAGCCATTTCTAAACACAACAACGATACAAGTTTTTAATCAAAAAATTATTTTAGGGAAAATCATGTTTTTCGACTTAAAATGACCAAATTTCGACTTTTCACGCGTTACCTTTTTTTGTGAAACGGTTTTGTACGTTACATATAGTTAAAACAACACTAAACCATACTTTAAGCGAATCCGTTCAGATCCCAATGCCTCAAGAATGGAACGCCGTCACCTTTCTGCAATTCGAAGACCGCGCCAGCTGGGCCGCATCGGAATTTGTAGCCGATTCTGTTCCAGCTTGACCCAACAAATCCTAGCATCTATTCGGTGATCTCGTCACTGATCCGCTGCGCATCAACGCCGTGAATTTGGCCGATAGAGCAATCGGTAAGTTCCTTCGTGGTATGGCGATATCACAAGTTTTGTTCGTGAAAAATCGTCCATATAGTCATCCCCATCGGCATCATCACCACCCCGTTCTACGACCCGACGTGGCCACTCGAGTTCAACTACGGTGGCATTGGGCAGATCATCGGCCACGAATTCACGCATACATTCGACGATCGATGTAGGGCATTTCGAGGACCATTTAGCCTCACTTGTTCCAGCCGCCCTGCCAAAGGGGAATGTGGGAAACGACACGAAGGAGTATCGAGAGAAGGAGAAATGCTTTGTCGATCAGTTCGGAGGCGTCACTTACGGAAATCCGCGGTTAAACATCAGCATTCAGGTGGCTAGGGAGAAGATCATCTTCTGGACGCTGGAAATTTAGGGCAACGGCAAGCTTCAGCACAAGGAGACGATCGCCGACAGCAACGGGATTCGGGTGGCTTGGAGGGTAGGGTTTATCTCTCACTCTCTCTCGCTCTCTCTCTCTCTCTCTCTCTAATCTAGCCCTTGCAGGCTTACCTCGAAAAACGTAAGCAGCTCTACGGTCGCAACCCCCCGAAACTTCCTGGACTTCAAGAATTCACCAATGATCAACTCTTCTTCTTGGCCCAAGCCCAGGTAGATTTTCAGCAAAACTTAATCAGCTTCTTTGCAGCCGGCATGCGGTAGAACGCCTGCCATCTACCCCAATCAAAATCGCAAGGAGCTCAGTTGGCTTCATGAGTTTATTTTGACCTTGAATTTAGTGGCTCAAAATTTTAGTGAGCACCCAATCGGCAGCGTACGCGTCAACGAAAAGCTGAAGAACTTCAACGCGTTCGCAACGACATTTAAGTGCAAGGTATGGTCGAGACAGGGAGACCAAGAGAGAGAAAGCGAAGGAGAGAGCGAGAGAGCGCGAGAGAGCCTCTTTTTCAGTTGAACTCGACGGTGAACCCGGAGAAGAAGTGCAGGGTCTGGCGCTACTACCACTAAAAGACTACGTTGCGCAACGGGATCAGATTATCCTCACGATTTTGCATGTAGTTTTTTGTGTCTCTATGTGCCTTGGAATTTTTGCACAAACGCAATAAATATTTTTGCTAAATCGCTAGATCGCTAGCGAAGCAATCGATTTTTCCAGGGAATTAAAAGATTTAAAAATCAGCGCCGAAAACCCGCTTCGCCGGCCTTGGGCGCTGGGGTGCGGCCTTTGGATGAAAAACGTCACTTTCCGCGAGCTCGGGTGCTGCGGACCCCCTCCCCCCCAACCCCGACCGAACTGGCGAGTGCAACTGGCAAGAATGAGAACATTTTTATTTTTTCACGTCATGCAAATGAGCCATCCTGGACCCAAAAATGAATAAAACCGGCTTTAACTTTGTAAACTTGTATTTTATCAAAATTCTGAAGACGTCATCGGAAAGAGAAGGGTCGATTCCCTCAAGTGACGAAGTATTGGCCGTTTTGGACACGGTAAGGCCCTCAAATCGGTCCTCGAAACTGACATCCACACACACACACACACACACACACACACACACACACACACACAGAGAGAGAGCTACACCCCTAAAATTATATAAGGTAGCATCAAATAATTAACATACAACACAAAAATTTACATTCTTGATACCACTAAAAGAAAAACTGCTTACCTGCGTTATTCATTCATCTGCGATGGCTCCTCAATCGGCCACCGCCCAGAAACAGGGTAAGCTATCACGGTGGAAGCTTATCCGTTTTTGCAAATTAGGCAACGATGCCTGCCGCTGGATGGTGATCCTTGGAATTGGGCTGTTGGCGTTGATCTTGTTGTCCGGTGAGGAGGACAACATCCAAAACTATGTTTCATTTAGTGAAATACGGCTCTCAAGTTGGCGATGATCTATCGTATTCCGATCCTCGTGCTCCTCCAAAAATTGATCCGAGCTCGGTAAGAATCGGCTTGATTTCCAGGATTGTTCTGATTTTTAGAAAGACAGCCTGTGCACGACAAAGGGATGCACTGAAGCGGCTAGCCTAATTGTAGGAGCTTATTTTTAGGCTTAAGTGCAGTTTACTCCGCCCCCCACCCCCCACCCCCCAGCCGACCCCACCTACCGTATCACGGCACCCTGTTCATCTACAGGCGTGTAAAGTATGCCAAAAGACTCGCCAAAGCCAGACGAACATTTTGGTATACTTTACACACCTGTAGATGAACAGGGAGCCGAGACACAAAAGCTGGGTGCCGGCTGGGCGCGGGGGAGGGGGTCCACTGCACTCTAACCTATTTTTAGGTGAAAATATGTGTGTTCAGATCCAAAACATGAACCCGGCCATCGATCCGTGCGAGGATTTCCACGAGTACGCTTGCGGGAAGTATAACGAGGTGACCTGGCCTTAAAATCCCATCGTTGTTTTTCAGAAGCACCAGGGCGCGTTCTGGAGCGAGCAGGAGGAAAAGATGTCGCAACAGCTTCTTGGTAGGCTTTCGGGTTACAATTTTTTCGTGTGAAAAACAAGCTGCCGCTGTGCTTGTCGCGTTGCGTGCCGCGTCGTATTTTGCGTAGCGTAGCATGTGGCCTTGGCGCGTCGCGGCACTTGTCTCAACGACCTCGCGGCTTGCGTGCGTTGCGTGTCGTGTTGAATCGCGCTATGCGTGGGGCGTTGCGTGTGGCGTTGCGTTGCGTTTCGTTGCGTGTCTCGTTGCGCGTCGCGCGTTGTGCCGCGTGGCGTGTTCCATCACGTGTCGCGTCGCGTATCCAATTGCGTGGTGCAGCGCGTCGCGTATCGCGTTGAGCTCCACGGTTGCGGCGAAGTCTCAAGGCAAACATTTCACAAACCTTTAAAACGCCTTGAATCCTGATCTCGCCTTCCAGAGCTGATCCTCAACGACAAATCCGGCATGCGAGCCGTCGAAAAAGCCCGCTCCTTCTACGAGACCTGCAAATCCCTCAGCAGCGACACCTTCCAAGCCGATCTTCACGAATTTGTGAAAACTCTCGGTGACATCCCCCTCATCGGTCAGGAGCGTGGTCCGGAGATGACGGTGATTCGAGTTTCCAAACTCTTTCTTATCCCTGTAGGTGAACCCGAGCTTCACCGAGTTGGTCGTCCACACGGCCCTCTATAGCTATGAATACAACTCCCGAGACAAAGGCTCGGAGAACGGGCTGATCGGGATTCGGGCTTCTGTGGCGGGAACTTATAAGGTAATTCGGGGCAGGAGTGGGCGTGGCCTTCCCCGAGCCACCCCGCTAATGAACAAGAACCGGTACTTACGGTAAAACGGCTATGGAGAGATTGAAGGCCTGATAATCGACCTCTCCCAACGAACGGCTCTAAACAGCTACGCGATTCGGTTCTGGACTGTCAGCGGGGGAAAGGAAATTTTTCCTTGTGGTTCTCTACGCCCTATAACAAAATCTTAACCATTTCTATAGCAATTTCTATCGCTTAAAGAAATTAAATTATTTTAGATCTAAAAACAAGATAAAAAATAACACAACTTTTCGAAATATTTTGACTTTTGGTCAAAGATGTTTAAAAAGCTACCTAAAAAAGGTTTTCA
>CATQJA010001500.1:0-12109 GCA_958295435.1 Mesorhabditis spiculigera
GAGAGAGAGCTGGGTAGCTTAGCGTTGAAACCACTACGTAGCAGTACCCACCCGCGCTTAGTAAAAGCGCAATCCAAACCCCCATTAATCTCTTTGAAGTTTATTTCGTCAAATCTGGTTCATAGGGTAGCCAATTTAGCTTCTACGATCAAGTTTATTCCACTTTCTGAGTGACATCCCAGTTTCTTGCCGGGGCCAAGCTTATGCTACACAAAATTTTCAGCCGATTTTACTTGCTTAATCGTTATTTTCAGGAAGGTACATCTGATCCCCGGTAACAAAAATAAAAAACAAGATGCATAGTTGAGGCTCCAGCAAAAATTCTAAGGAGAAAATTCCGTTAAAAGTAGTCGTTAAAAGTGCGAGACCGGGGCCCCAGTGAGGGGTCAGAGAATAAAATGGTGTAATGCGCACGCAGGCAACGGGTGTGTCTAGTCTTTAGCGCCAAAAATTGCGAATCGCTTTTAATACCCTGAGGTCGGCAAAATCGCTTCTTCTCTGACGACCTGTTGCGCTCAGGCAAATTTGTTTCGGTGACCTATTCCAAAAAGGCGAGTATTTGTGGGTGAACGGTCTGAACATTCGGGTGCAATTTTGCAAGGAAGTTTTAAGTTAAATTTATTCACGTATGCTTAAAACCAAGAAACTCATTAATGTGGCGGTACTTGTCTTCATTTGGACGTCGCAGCCGGGTGGGATGCACGAGCTGGAGTAACTTAGAGTTGCGAGTTACAGACAAAATCAATACGTTCCCATCGTCGCGTGTGATTCTATAGTAGACCTGTCGTCCATTTTGCACCCAGAGTCGTGGGTAGGGGTTATGTCCAAGTGGTCGAAGCTGTTCTCATCAGGCCGGTACCAAGAGTGGTCGGGATCCGGGATTCGGCGGATAGCTCGCTTGTTCGCTAGCCAATCCTCGACCATCATACGTGCATAGGTTTCACAGCACCGACCGGAAATTTCGTAACTCCTCAGCATCATCTCAGGCACCTTCAAGTGAATGTATTCTGGGATAGGCGCAGCAAGCACTGCCTGCAGATCGTCGACGTTTTGGCTGAGCCATTCGAGCAGTTCGATGTCTGGCGCGATCGATTTCAGGTCGACCATCCCGTATTTTCCGATGGGTTTGTGGCGTTGCAGAATGGCGGGCAAGAATCGGGCGTCGACTTCCCAGTGCTGCCCCAATTCCAAATTCTTACAACGCAACTCGATCCCCTCCAAGAAGGGCCGGCCTAGCCTTAGATGCCTGACAGTGGAGTCACGGAAAATGAACCTGATGCTTTCGGGACTGTCAATCCATACAGGTATGCCTTTATATGGCCTTACGCACAAACGTCGGCCTTCCGGATCCTCGTAAATTTCCACATTCCAATACCTGTCTCGACAGTCGTTGGCGAGCTCCATCATCGTCTTGCTTGTGATGGCCGTCTTGAAGAAACTCTTAAAATCCATATGGCCGAGGATGTTTTGCCGGACAGCGAATGGGAATTCAAAGAAGTTGTACATCACCTGGAATCAAAATATTATTATGATAAGTAGCGCTAAAGAGATAAGGAAATATTGGGATAAGAGAGAGAGAGAGGGGGGGAGAGAGAGAGAGAGAGAGAGAGAGAGATAGAGAACGAGGGAGAAGGAGAGCGATGAGCTAGAAAAAATTCTACAATAACTACAGCTTAAATTGGGACTACAATTAAAATTCTGACAGACTGGAATGGATGCCTTTTTGAAAACAACACTTGACGTTATCACCATCCCTGCCATCTGCCGTTAGTCCCAACCGGGCAATTATCGTAGTCGCTGAGGTCAACCACGGATTCTATTGGTGTTTTAACACCTACACCCGCCTTTCCGCCGAATACATTTGGTTTAAGGCTTAAAAAAGCGAAACCATGGCGGAGAGGCAGATCTAAATCGTCAAAATCGGACACGACTGTCAGCCGCTATAGGGGGTACGTTTTGGGACACCCTGTCCTTGGCTAAATGCTTTTAACCCCTAGAGTCAGGATTCTGCGGAGCATAGCCATAAAACATCAGTGCGAACTCTAACCAAGCTTTTGGTTAAGTTTTATTCACAACCAAATCACTTTTGGACGACCCGGACGAATTGTTTGGCGTAGCGTTTGAGATTTTTATCGCGGCGCAGACGTCGATCGGGATGCACAAAGATCAGAATCTGCTTCTCGTGGTCGACAACCAGCATCAACGCGTTGCCGTCGTCGCGTTGGATACGCCAGCACGCTCCTTGGTCCCGTAGCCACCGTTTTGGGTACGGTTTGAGGTAATCGGGGTCAAAGCCGGAGAGCCGATCGCGGAACGACATATCGCCGATCGTGACGTCAAGTATTTCCCGGGTTCCCGCCATCCATTCCTCGATCATCGTCCGTGCGTAGGCTTCGTAGCACGGATCGGAAGTCTGGTAGTTCCACAACACCATTTTGGGGACTTTCAAAGTAATGTATTCCGGGGCAGGTGCGTCAATTTCGGCCCCTACATCAGCAACGTTTTCATTCAGCCATCCCAGCAATTCGTTGCATGCCCGGACGGCGCTCGTGGACACGGAAGCATATTTTAGGGCCGGTTTGTGCCGTTTGAGATTGGCCAGCAGCAATTCGGAATTCACGCTCCAACTCAAGTCCAATTCCAGATGATCGCAGCGGAGGTCGATCTCCTGAGGGATAGGCCGGTCTAGCCTCAGGAAATTGACGGTTG
Organism: Mesorhabditis spiculigera; assembly: GCA_958295435.1. Classification (NCBI taxonomy): domain Eukaryota; kingdom Metazoa; phylum Nematoda; class Chromadorea; order Rhabditida; family Rhabditidae; genus Mesorhabditis; species Mesorhabditis spiculigera. The sequence continues at coordinate 2,710 of CATQJA010001500.1, forward strand.
AAGTGTGGAAAAGCAACTTGATCGTGTCGAGGCTTTCGATTAGGGCATCCTCAAAGCCTTCTTCGCATACCAACCAAAGTTCAGCTTCCGGATCATCGTGAACGTCCAGATTCCAATATTTGTCCCGGCAACCTCTAGCTAGCTCCATCATTTTCTGGCTCGTGATGGCCGTTTTGAAGAAGCTTCGAATGTCCATGTGACGGAGGATGTTGTGCTGGATCATGAGTGGGAACCCGTAGAAGTTATCCATCACCTGAAATGCAGCTTTTACTATGATACTCATTAAATGAAAAAGCATGAAATTTAGAACTAAACGAAATCGGAATCAAGATAAAAGGAAGAAAGGCGAGAGAGAGAAGATACGTAACAGAAAAACATCTGTTATCGTCGGGCATCTGCCAGGCCCTACTGCAAATTACGCATCAATTGTCGCGCTTGAAAGGAATCCATTCAATTCAGTTTCGCTTGCTTGATATTGACATTTATTAGATTAATTTAAATCCACATTCGGAATTAGTCACCCCAAAATAATCCAGGTGAACAAAAATCTTATTCTGCTTTGGTGATGGGGCGGAAATCGGCCGCTGCCTTGAAACATGGTAAAAAGTTGCGGTAGCTGATTTTTATGTAAATAGGCAACGATGCCTGCCGCTGGATGGTGATCCTTGGAATTGGGCTGTTGGCGTTGATCTTGTTGTCTGGTGAGTAGGAGAGCATAGAAACAACGGTTTTTTAGTGAAATATGGCTCACAAGTTGAGGGTGATCTACCACATTCCGCTCCTCATGCTCCTCCAAAAATCGATACGGGCTCGGTAGCGATTGGCTCGAATTCCGAAGTTTTCTGATTTTTAGAAAGAAAACCTGTGCACGACAAAGGGATGTACAGAAGCGGCTGGCATGATTGTAGGCCAAATTTCTGCACTAAATTCTGAACATGTTCAACGAGTTAGTTTTCTAAACCTTGGTGAGCTTCCAGATCCAAAACATGAACCTCGCCATCGACCCATGCGAGGATTTCCACGAGTACGCTTGCGGGGGATGGAATCAGGTAAAAACAAAGTCCGAACAGTTCATCGAGCACCGAAAATTTGTAGAAGAACACGGGACCGGTCACCGGCTGGCTGCGCGTTACCCTGGAGCAGCAGATTTTTGGTATGCCTTTTTTTTGGAGCCGCGCGATTGCGTTACTCCAACGACGCGAGTGAAATCTTGTAGAGATACTCACGAATGACAAATCGGGAATGGCGGCAGGCGAGAAGGCGATGGCCTTCTACGAGTCTTGCCAAACCATCGACCTCGAAAATTTTAACTCGGAGCTCCAGGAATATGTCAAGAAGTTTGGGGAGCTGCGGCTGATCGGGCAAAAGTTGGAGCCGGGATTGGTGGGATTCTGATTAAGTAGCTCTCTCTCTCTCTCTCTCTCTCTCTCTCTCTCTCTCTCTATCTCCCTATCTCTCTGTCTCTATCTCTCTCAAATGCTCTCTCGCTCGCTCTCTCTCTCCCTTTCTCTCTCCCTTTCTCTCTCTCACTGTCTTTCTCTTTCCCGCTCCCTCTCTCGCCCTCTTTCTCTCTGCCTGCTCTCTCTCTCCTCTCTCTCTCTCTCTCTCTCTCTCGCTGTCTTTCTCTTTCCCGCTGCCTCTCTCTCTCTCGCTCTCTTTCTTTCTCGCTCTCTCTTTTTCTCGCTCTAGCTAATGCAATTTTTCGATGTTTAGAGCCAGCCCAGCATCACCGACACGTTGTTGTTCACCACGTTCCCCAGGATCCGCAAGGATGACGAGCTTTCTGCCGCAAACTGTCTACCCTGTATCCAACCTTCTTCCAGCCCATCTGTTAGGGTATCGACAATCGTCCGTCCCGGAATTGATGCAAAATTCTAGCTCTCCATGCCGCATGATCGGGCGATGTTTTTCGATACGAGGTATGCGCCCAGGGGACCGCTTGATGAAGGAAAAGTCAGGAGTGGGCTTGAGGAGGTCTTTTTGAGGAATTACCGTAAAACTGACTATCGTTTTTAGGCTTTTACGGAAATAGAGGCCCTGGGCTTCAACGTCAACAATGAGACCCGCCAGGAGCAGTTGGAGGAACTCTTCGAATTTTACAAGAAGCTTTTTGTCGTATGTAAATATCGAATCTCTGGTAGTGGACGGGAGCGGACTAATTTTTATTTTTTTCTCGCCTTTTCGTGCTGGTTAATACTATATAACGTATTTCCACATTGTGGTCAGTAGTTTTTAACGACTATAATATTATGAAAATTCAAAAATTTCGGAATTTTGAGCTTTTGGCCATTTTTTATACGTTTTTGACCAAAAATGTCCAAAAAATGAGGTAACTTTCTAGCTTTTGAAAGCTGTTTTTAGGTCTGGAAAATGTGTAAAATGCTATCTTGAGAAAAATTTCGACATGTCCCCGTGACGAGTACACTACCACGTCCCCTACTTTTCCAAATCTTTCCAGGTGATGCAAGCACAAAATTCGAGACGGGCCCTTTTCCCACGATCGCCGACCTTCAGAAATTGGCCCCAGCGGTAATAAGATTTAAAGTATCGCTATTTACTTAATCACAGTATGACTGGATGCACTTCATCCGCTCCCATTTCCCCAAGTACCTCCACAGCGAGATCACCGAGCAGATGGAGATCTTGCTTTTCGGATCTCAAAACATGGGGCTGGTAGCAAATTTCTATGCGTTTCTCACAGCTACCCCTTCAGATATCTGAGGTCCTGCTTGCCATCCCGCGCCACGTCATCCAGAACTTTTTTCGTCAACTGGGTCCGGCACCTCCGGCAGCGATTCCGGCTCCATTCTAGGGTACCATGCAGAACAAGGGTGAGTTTTTAGAGGTCTTACGTCATTTTAGAGGGGGCTCGAATACGAAATGCTTCGTAAAGTAGTAGCAAGTATTTTAATGTTTTTTTTACTAAAAACCTATCAATATTTTAGTTGGAAAACTATCTACCGGCACTTTCATAGGCTTTTCAAAATTTCAAATTTTGGTGAAAAATTGACCATTTCATTTTGTGCTCGAAAGATCTGGGTTTTATGGATTTTTGAAGTAAAATGCTAATTAGACAAAATTATGTTAGCCTTTTGGAAAGCCACTTCCTTTAGCTACTCGACTACTTCAGGACACTTTCGGAGCACCTGGCCCCTCGACACGATCCGATCAAAGAGTCATGTCGAAGACGTTAGGGTGGGTTCAAACTTATAGACCGACGGTTACCGAAACTTGTATTAAATCTTATTATTTAAATAAATTTTGTAATTGGTATTCTCTGAAACTAATTCAGAACCTCGGTAAGGAGATGCGCCGCGTCTTCCACCAAATTCTTTGATGAGAACACGTGGCTGGCCCCGGAAACGAAGGCCAAGCTCAAGCAGAGGGTATCGAAAGTTTTTTCGTTTTAGTTTTTATTAATTCCAGCCAATGACGTGCAGGAGCGCTACGGCGCACAATAAGCACGCCCTCGACAGGCAGAAAATCGACGACTTTTACGAGATGGTGAGGCTTTTTATGGCTAGGGGGCAAGCTTTTTTCGGCCAAAATTTTAGGTTTTTTCTTTTTCGCTTTTTAGGTAATAATCTGGTTCTAGAAAGATCCTTAGGCATTTCTAAACACAACAACAATACAAGTTTTTAATCAAAAAAATTATTTTAGGGAAAATCATGTTTTTTCGACTTAAAATGACCAAATTTCGACTTTTCACACGTTACCTTTTTTTGTGAAACGGTTTTGTACGTTACATATAGTTAAAACAACACTAAACCATACTTTAAGCGAATCCGTTCAGATCCCAATGCCTCAAGAATGGAACGCCGTCACCTTTCTGCAATTCGAAGACCGCGCCAGCTGGGCCGCATCGGAATTTGTAGCCGATTCGGTTCCAGCTTGACCCAACAAATCCTAGCATCTATTCGGTGATCTCGTCACTGATCCGCTGCGCATCAACGCCGTGAATTTGGCCGATAGAGCAATCGGTAAGTTCCTTTGTGGTTTGGCGATATCACAAGTTTTGTTCGTGAAAAATCGCCCATTTAGTCATCCCCATCGGCATCATCACCACCCCGTTCTACGACCCGACGTGGCCACTCGAGTTCAACTACGGCGGCATTGGGCAGATCATCGGCCACGAATTCACGCATACATTCGACGATCGATGTAGGGCATTTCGAGGACCATTTAGCCTCACTTGTTCCAGCCGCCCTACCCGAAGGGAATGTGGAAACGACACGAAGGAGTATCGAGAGAAGGAGAAATGCTTCGTCGATCAGTTCGGAGGCGTCACTTACGGAAATCCGCGGTTCAACATCAGCATTCAGGTGGCTAGGCAGAAGATCATCTCCTGGACGCTGGAAATTTAGGGCAACGGCAAGCTTCAGCACAAGGAGACGATCGCCGACAGCAACGGGATTCGGGTGGCTTGGAGGGTAGGAGTTTATGTCTCCTCCCCTCTCCGCTCCCTCTCCTCGCCCTCTCTCACTCTCCCTCTCCTCGCTCTCTCTCTCTCCTCTCTCTCTCTCTCTCACTCTAGCTCTCCTTGTTTCAGGCTTACCTCGAAAACGTAGCAGCTCTCGGTCCCAAACCCCGAAAACTCCCTGGACTTCAAGAATTCACCAACGATCAACTCTTTTTCTTGGCCCAAACCCAGGTAGATTTTCAGCAAAACTTAATCAGCTTCTTTGCAGCCGGAATGTGGAAGAACGCCTGCCATCTACCCCAATCAAAATCGCAAGGAGCTCAGTTGGCTTCATGAGTTTGTTTTGGCCTTGAATTTCTTGGCTCAAAATTTTAGTGAGCACCCAATCGGCAGTGTACGCGTCAACGAAAAGCTGAAGAACTTCAACGCGTTCGCAACGACATTTAAGTGCACGGTATGGCCGAGAGAGGGAGACGAAGAGAGAGAAAGCGAGAGAAAGTGCGAGAGAGAGAGAGAGAGAGAGCGCGCGAAATCACCTCTTTTTCAGTTGAACTCGACGATGAACCCGGAGAAGAAGTGCAGGGTCTGGCGCTACTACCACTGAAAGACTACGTTGCGCAACGAGACCAGATTATCCTCACGATTTTGCATATCGTTTTCTGTGTCTCTATGTGCCTTGGAATTTTTGCACAAACGCAATAAATATTTTTGCAAATCGCTAGATCGCTAGCGAAGCAATCGATTTTTGCAGGGAATTAAAATATTTAAAAACGAGCGCCCAAAACTCCGGTGCCTTGCGGACCCTCCCAACCCCGACCGAACTGGCGAGTGCAACTGGCAAGAATGAGGAAATTTGTATTTTTTTCACGTTACGCAAATGAGCCCCCTGGACCCCAAAAATGAATAAAACCGGCTTTAACTTTGTAAACTTGTATTTTATCAAAATTCTAAAGAAGTTCTCGGAAAGAGGATGGTCGATTCCTCCAAGTGACGAATTATTGTGCCGTTTTGGACACGGGAAGGCCCTCAAATCGGGCCTCGAAAATGACACCCACACATACAGAGAGATACACCCCAAATTATATAAGGTAGCATCAAATAATTAACATACAACACAAAAATTTACATTCTTGATCCACTAAAAGAAAAACTGCGTACCTGCGTTATTCATTCATCAGCGATGGCTCCGCAATCGGTAACCGCCCAGAAACTGGGTAAGCTATCACGGTGTAAGCTTACCCATGTATGCAAATTAGGCAAAGATGCCTGCCGCTGGATGGTGATCCTTGGAATTGGGCTGTTGGCGTTGATCTTGTTGTCCGGTGAGGAGGACAACATCGAAAACTATGTTTCATTTAGTGAAATACGGCTCTCAAGTTGGCGATGATCTATCGTATTCCGATCCCCGTGCTCCTCCAAAAATCGACCCGAGCTCGGTAAGAATCGACTTGATTTCCAGGATTGTTCTGATTTTTAGAAAGACAGCCTGTGCACGACAAAGGGATGTACTGAAGCGGCCAGCCTAATTGTAGGAGCTTATTTTTAGGCTTAAGTGCAGTTTACCCCGCCCCCCACCCCCCCCCCCCAGCCGACCCCACCTAACGTATCTCGGCACGCTGTTCATCTACAGGCGTGTAAAGTATGCCAAAAGACTTGCCAAAGCCAGACGAACATTTTGGTATACTTTACACACCTGTAGATGAACAGGGAGCCGAGACAAAAGCTGGGTGCCGGCTGGGCGCGGGGGAGGGGGTCCACTGCACTCTAACCTATTTTTAGGTGAAAATATGTGTGTTCAGATCCAAAACATGAACCCGGCCATCGATCCGTGCGAGGATTTTCACGAGTACGCCTGCGGGAAGTATAACGAGGTGACCTGGCCTTAAAATCCCATCCTTGTTTTGCAGAAGCACCAGGGCGCGTTCTGGAGCGAGCAGGAGGAAAAGATGTCGCAACAGCTTCTGGGTAGGCTTTCGGGTTACAATTTTTTTCGTGTGAAAAACAAGCTGCCGCCGTGCTTGTCGCGTTGCATGCCGCGTCGTATCTCGCGTCGCGTTGCATATGACCTTACGCGTCGCGGCATTTGACGTGGTATCTCGCGTAACGCGTCGCGTCGAAAGTGGCGTTGCGTGTCGCGTGGCTTGTCTCATCGACCTAGCGGCTGGCGTGCGGTACATTTCGCGTCGCGTGTCGCGTTGAATCGCGCTATGCGTGTGGCGTTGCGTGTTGCGTTGCGTTTCGTTGCGCGTCGCGCTTTCTACCAAGTGGCGTGTTCCAGTACGTTTTGCGACGCGTATCCAATTGTGTGGTGCAGCGCGTTGCGTATCGCGTTGCGCTCCTCGGATGCGGCAAAGTCTCAATACAAGCATTTCACAAACCCTTAAAACGCCTGGAATCCTGATCTCGCCTTCCAGAGCTGATCCTCAACGACAAATCCGGCATGCGAGCCGTCGAAAAGGCCCGCTCCTTCTACGAGACCTGCAAATCCCTCAGCAGCGACACCTTCCAGGCCGATCTTCACGAATTTGTGAAAACTCTCGGTGACATCCCCCTCATCGGTCAGAAGCGTGGTCCGGAGATGACGGTGATTCGAGTTTCCAAAATCTTTCTTATCCCTGTAGGTGAACCCGAGCTTCACCGAGTTGGTCGTCCACACGGCCCTCTATAGCTATGAATACAACTCCCGAGACAAAGGCTCGGAGAACGGGCTGATCGGGATTCGGGCTTCTGTGGCGGGAACTTATAAGGTAATTCGGGGCAGGAGTGGGCGTGGCCTTCCCCGAGCCACCCCCGCTAATGAACAAGAACCGGTACTTACGGTAAAACGGCTATGGAGAGATTGAAGGCCTGATAATCGACCTCTCCCAACGAATGGCTCTAAACAGCTACGCGATTCGGTTCTGGACTGTCAGCGGGGAAAGCAAATTTTTCCTTGTGGTTCTCTACGCGCTATAACAAAATCTTAACCATTTCTATAGCAATTTCTATCGCTTAAAGAAATTAAATTATTTTAGATTTAAAACAGGATAAAAAATAACACAACTTTTCGAAATATTTTGACTTTTGGTCAAAGATTTTTAAAAAGCTGTCGAAAGTTCCCGACCAATAACCCACTTTACGAGGATATTGGGTCGGTGACATTCGATGGCATAATGCTATCCCCTGGGGCGCGGGTCCCGCCGCGACCGGGCCATCGTAGCGCATTGCCTCCGAGAGAGAGGGGGATTTATGGGCATTCCGGGCCTGTCCTTTGGAGTCGCCTTATCCCCAGATCCCTCGTTGTCGGTACTGTGAACGGGCATTCTTCCCATTCAGTACGTCCAGCTACCACTCGTAATATCCCAGTAATGGGTTGAATGGCTAAGCGTGGATCAGACAGGCATTCCCAACAGCCAATACCTTTTCCCCGTCCACCTCCAGAGTTGTTTCCCTTTTCCCCGCCCTGCGCGGCGTCCTCTTCATTGTGTACCACCAGAGTTGTCTTTATTGTATGTATACATGGTAGATAAACCGTTTATCTCCTATTTCTCCTCTATAAGTCGTAATCGCATGGGATCTCATTCATGGTCTGTGGTCAGTCTTCTTGGCTTACATTAGTCTTACAGACCTCCGCTGATCCGACTACCCGTGTTAGGGGAAGTGTGAGGGTCGTAGGAGGAATAGGTGGCAAATCCCTCGCGTGGGCATTATTGGGATTTATCATCATCAACTATAATAAAAAAGTTGTGGTGTCTGTCTGTCTGAAGCCGAATTCAACTCGAAGGGGAAAGGAGCTAGAGCTTAGCTCTCTTCGGATTCGGATAGAGCGTGGTCAGAAACCCCCAAACTGATAAAAAAATTATGAAAAACTTTTAGTTTAAATTATTAAAATTAACTTTGAAAGTTTTTCCTTAGTAAACGGGGTGGGGCGGAGGCTGGGGTGATTTTGGACATAGTGAGCCAGGTGGCGCGCGTTTCGAGGATGAAAATCTTCACGGGGGATTTCATTTCCTTTTTCTCTCATTCCATCCGGTCGGTCGTTATTTTTTTGTTTTTAAGGGGATTTCGGCTGAGGGAGTATCTTAAACCATCAGGAAGGTATTTAAGTAGTTTTGAAGGGATTTCAGCCATGGGGGTATCTGGAAGCCATCAGGAAGGTATTTAGGTAGTTTTTGAAGGGGATTTCCAGCCATGGGGGTATCTGAAGCCATCAGGAAGGTATTTAGGTAGTTTTTGAAGGGGATTTCAGCCATGGGGGGTATCTGAAGCCATCAGGAAGGTATTTAGGTAGTTTTTGAGGGGATTTCAGCCATGGGGGGTATCTGAAGCCATCAGGAAGGTATTTAGTTAGTTTTTGAAGGGGATTTCAGCCATGGGGGTATCTGAAGCCATCAGGAAGGTATTTAGGTAGTTTTTGAAGGATTTCAGCCATGGGGTATCTGGAGCCATCAGGAAGGTATTTAGGTAGTTTTGAAGGGGATTTCAGCCATGGGGGTATCTGGAAGCCATCAGGGAAGGTATTTAGGTAGTTTTTGAAGGGGATTTCAGCCATGGGGGGTATCTGAAGCCATCAGGAAGGTATTTAGGTAGTGTTTGAAGGGGATTTCAGCCATGGGGGGTATCTGAAGCCATCAGGAAGGTATTTAGGTAGTTTTGAAGGGATTTCAGCCATGGGGGTATCTGAAGCCATCAGGAAGGTATTTAGGTAGTTTTTGAAGGGGATTTCAGCCATGGGGGGTATCTGAAGCCATCAGGAAGGTATTTAGGTAGTTTTTGAAGGGGATTTCAGCCATGGAGGCCATCGGGAAAGTATTTAGGTAGTTTTGGAAGGGATTTCGGCTATCGGGGTATTGATGGAGGTGGGAAGGATGTGGTGGAGTGGGACATGCAGGGTAGCCCGAAGGCCAGATGGTTGCAGTCGCGAAGCGACTGTAACCATCTGGTTTCTAATAGTGCGGGATTGCTATTCCTTTTCGACAAAAGCTACCTAAAAAGGTTTTC
>CATQJA010001501.1:0-123468 GCA_958295435.1 Mesorhabditis spiculigera
TCTAAACTTTCAAAATTCCAAAAACAAGCCAAAACTCGTATAAAAATATCTTGCGTTTTTCTTCCGGAATTTCTGATGCAGCAAATTACAGCTTAATCGAAGTCACTTTTTCAACTGTTTTGAGATAAACGTCCGAATTTTCAAACGCTATAAAACCAAGCCCATAAAGCGAACAAGCCTTGTAGATCGTGATGAACTTTGTTCTTCGTTTCCCTTCCGTTTCGGACTAAAAAACCGGTCCCACCAGCTGGCCGGAATCTTTGGCGTAATCGCCGAACCATCCCACACTCTAGTTGAAGCGAAAAACGCTTCTCCCAGACAAATTAGAGCTCTCTAGGCCAAAAGAACAAAAGTCAATTTCCAGCTATGAGAAACGAGCTTTAAATTACCCTCACCGCCTCACAAATTTGTCCACCAAAAACAAAGGTTCATGTCCAGGAATGAGAAGCATGGTGGGTTCTTTGGCACTATCGGGGGGCTTTTCTCTGAGGATCCAATTTTTCAAATATAAATAGCGGGTGTTTTCAAACTGTTTTTTTTTCACTAATTCTAAACGTAAAAACTACAGAATATATAGAAAAGCAGAATTTTCGACGAAAATGGCGGATCTTTTGCACAAAATTTCGACTTTTTCGAATAATATAAAGTTTTCAGTTAGTTTTTCTAAATGAAGAGGCTTCACTTGACTTCCTATTAAGTTACTAGACATTTTTAGACTTCTGCAAAAACGATGCCCCGCTAACAGTTCAGAATCGAAACACTTAAAAAGTTCGGCCGGTTTAAATCAATCCATAAAAGATATGATCAGGTGATCGTGTGTTTCGCCGTATCGCAAAAAAATACACCCAGAAAAAGCCACAATTTTTATTCCAGCCCCTAGCTTCTTGCACTGGGGACGCCAAACGAAACGAGGGGCAACGAGAGCAAAAAGGGAAATAAATCAACAAACAAAAAAATATTGAGCAACTATCTTCTACGCAACTGCGGGGTCTAGAGAATATCCTAAAAATCACAATCAAGGGTTGAAGAACGGGCAGGGCTTCAAAAAGAAGGGAGCGATGCGAACAAGTAGCCCGAAAGAAGCCCGGGCGAGACCACCCATCAATCAGGCCGATAAGCCCGAGGAGTGGTAGATACGAGGGGCACACACAAGCACACGAAATGGTGACAACGGGCAGAAAGTCCAGCGAGACTGGACATCAGCAAGCTGAACGCCTTCAAGCCGTCGCCACCTTGAGATCCTCGTCGACGACTTGCTGGGCGAGCTCTTTGACGGCTTCTTCATTTGGCTTGGCGGCGGCGTCCTTCTTTTGCTTTTTTCTTGTTGCGCCGGGCATCCATCTGAACAAATCGATAATTGGGGCGAGGAGGGAATCGTTTAGATGTGTAATGTTATGATGGTAAAAACGTGAATTTGAAAGGAAAGGAAAGGAAATAATGGTCAGCTTCCGGTTCTTTGGCGTCTTCAGGGGAGGGATAGATTTTTCTGATCCAAATTTTCCCAGGAACTCAAGAAGGTTTCCGTTTTCTAGCATCCTCATATCAAAATTTTCAAAATGCTAATAAAAATGCCGCAAATTTCCGTTTTTTTCGGCAAAAAATTGCGGATTTTCGGCGAAATTTTATCTTTTAAAAGTTTTCTGATCAATTTTATGGCTTGAAATCTAGCTAATTTTACTAAACACACCCCGGAAAATGTTTGCAGTAACGTTACTGTGCATATTCTGGAATTTGGCAAAAATTTGGCCCCTTGAAGCGTCAAAATTCTAACCTTCTCCAGCTCCTCCTCGGTAGCCACCGGCTCCCACTTCTTCACGTCCAACGCAAAATGGGCCTCGCCGGGAATCGTCATCATCAGGCAACTAAAAATGAATTAACATTGTCATAGATTCTATATTTTATTCGTCGATCCCATTCTACAAACTCCAAAATATAAAATAATTTACCGATTAATAAAAGGGCCCAGCGCGGGGCTGCGATGGACGCAGAGGGCCTGAACGATGGCGGCAATGTTTTCTTCGAGCTGGTCATCGCTCATCGACAACTAAACATGAAAAATGATAGCGAAAACTCTCGCGCTTACTCTGCCGACCACCGGCTCAGCGAGTCCCCAAATTGGGTATACCGGGTCGCCCTTGATCGACAGCTTCACGCCGTTGCGGAAACGATCAATGATGGCAGGCAGATCGTCGCCGAGACCGCCTGAAAAAACAGCTATAGGTGCTTTGGCATTAACGGGGGTCTTTTTCTAGACATCCATCCCGGCCAAAAAGACGTTTCGTAAAGAATCTCGGCATCTAGGGACCTCAAGAAATAAAACGAAAAACGAACCATTGACCTTGTTCGGAAACTTTGACCGGAGCAGCCCGCGAAGCGGCAAAATATGAGGAGCCATATCGGTGTGCGCAACGCAAAAATCGTAGTCGTCAGTGCGGAATTGCCCCTTGATAATCTTCTTCACGACGTCCTGCCCGACGGAGAGCTCGGCGCCACTTTCAACGGCAGCTTCCTTCAATGTAGAGTTTAAATGATTTTTACTTCACATCAAAACGTCCTCAAAAATCCCTGCTAGTTCACCTGCAGCTTCAAATCGTTGACAAACGCGAGAATCGTACGCTTTTCCTGGTGCTTGAACGGGAAGGGAACGGGGACGATTTCGTCGTGGTTTGAGATCATTTTCGTCTGAAAAAAATGAATAAACAACCCAAAAAAAATGCCAATACCGATTTCTCGGTGCTCATGTTCAGCTCGATGCGCAGCTTGATGGGCGCGTTTGGCCGGTTGTAGATCTCGGGACACTACAACGAGCTATTTTGCAAGAAAGAACTTTCCTACCTGCAATTCTCTGTGCATGGCGAGGGCGTCGCGGACGGAGAAGAACTGCGTTTTCACCGAGGACCTAAAAATCTTTTGTGAAGATAAAGTCGAAATTCTTTACATGATATAGACATTTGTGGCTGGCTTGTCGGGTAGAGCTTCTTCTTCATCAGCAACGAGACGTCCAGGGTATTGCTGAGATGGAGAGAGCCTGAAAATGACGGAAAAATGAAAATTTTTTTTATTTTTAAAGCCAAGCCGGAATTAAAAACCCACAAATTCTTCATCCGCCGAATGTTGATCCTCTCCATGAAGGTGTACTGCTTCCGCGCCGCTTCGCGGGCCTCCCGCTTCAGCCGTCGCTCGAGCTTTTGCTGCCTTGTTAGGGTGGCCTTTAGCGCACGTTTTCGCCCTGAAAAAGGCATTTCAAAAAAAAAGACCCAAAATCTACCTCTGACTTGAAACACATCAGCCGACGCGGGCCTAAGAATCGAGCCCACATTCAGGAAGCCGGCTATTCGGGAAGCCAGCATTTTCTGAAAATGAAATTGGATACGATGGGAGGGAGAGGACGGTTATTGCGCAATGAAGTATTAGGGAGGGGAGTAGGAGGCTTGCAAATCGCCTTTTTAGGCCTTTAGCAGGAGTTAAAGTATCACTTATCAAAGGGTGACATTTTAGGTCTACTAAAAACGATTCTGACCTTCTAAAAGTCCGTTTTTCTTATGTTTTGGCTACGCTATCCATGTAATTCAAAAGAATATTGTTTTTTACATGTTCTAAACAACAATTTAAACTTTTACAATACTTGTATTTTTAGAAAAATAGCATTTTTACAACATTTTTTGGTAAATTTTGGTCGCCGGGCACGGAAGGCTACACACCCCTCCAAACAACGGCGCCCGTCGCGCCAGCCGTGACCTCGCGAACAAAAAGCCACGATCATCATCGAACGGCCTAAATTTGCATGTTTCCAAATTTTTTTATTGTCGTTCTAGAAACTAATAATATCTTTTCAAAGCCTTTATTTTACTCGATATATCTTTAGCCTAATACCTTCGCTCGATACTGTAGCTACAGTACGTCGGAAATCTAGTTTTCTCCTTATTTTTCTCCATTTTCAAATTTTCACCCATAAAAACCAATTTTTAGCCCCGCAACCAGATGGAATGTACACCTCGCAAGACGCTCGGCGCGAAACTTCAGCGGGCCGGATGGGAAAACCGCACGAATCCTGACGCGCCGACGGCTTCGAATACGATTGGTCGGTTTTTAGATTTCCGAGCGTTTGAGGCTCTGGAGAGATCAGGAGATGTTAATTGAACAAACGAAGTTGTTTTTATCGCTCTAGTGTGTCTCGCGCCGCTGAAAATGAATATATCAGAAGAGAAAAGGGGCCTGATTTACAGGAGAACGCACTTTTTTTGCGAGGTTTTGGGCACTAGGAGGCTTTCAGGCATTACAGACTTCTCTAATTCCCTTTTTTCAGAGCACGAAGCATTGGCCATGCAGCAAGTGGTGCGGCGTAAAGAAGCCCTCCGTGATGCCGCCGATTCGATCGGTCTACTCGCCCAGATCGCCTTCGAAGAAGCCGTGATTATCGTAAGCTAATTTGATTTTGAATTTGGTCGGAAAATACGCCTGGAAATTAGTGCCATTTTTGATTTCTAGCCATATTTTTCCACACTCGTACTCGTACTGGCTTACTTGTTTGTGGTGAGAAATTCGAATGCTGTTTTGATCTTCAAATTTCTGTTGCAGAGTGAAAACTTGCGTCGCCGCGGGCGACAACTACGCCAGTATTGCCGCGCCAACATCTTCGACAGCAACTTCGGCTTCTTCCTGCGGCGTATGGCGCGCATCTTTGTGCGGTAAGATTTTTGTACCATTCTTGAGGTTTTCTTTAGACGTGCATCAAAAAAGAAGCCGGCTCGTTTGGAGGGAATTGCGGCGCTGGGCGGCGATCCGTTGGAAGACGTTTGGAATTATTCCTTTCAAATCATTTTTGTTTCTAGGAGCTCGCCGCCGAAGTTGACGTTCCCCGAAGCTCGCTCAACGACTTGGCGCGGATTTTGTTGACGGATGATGTGGAAGACGGTAGCTTGACTTTTGGCAGCTTCTAGAAATCAATTTAGGTGTCTTGCGCCGCTTCCAGCTTTGGGGCAAGCCCTGGGACTCGCTGCCGGAGCGCGAGGTCACCACGATGTTCCACGACGACTTCGGATCAGCTTCAGATTTTCAGGTATGCTAAGAATTCGGGGTTAGCGGGCGTAGCCCGCTAACCCCTTTTGGTTTGAGGTACCCCCCCATACGACTCTTTTGGGGCCCTTTTCCGGATTTAAAAAAGAACCAAGCATCGGATCGCAAAACTGAATACACCATCGGAACCGGCGACACTTTTTGCATACTATAAGCTTTTAAAATTTGAAAAAAAGTGAAATTTTGAATTTTAACAGCCGATTTAAATTGCGTTTCGAGGGGGGGGTCTGCGTTTGTATGTCTGTATGTTTGTCCGCAAAACCTTTGTAGTCGTCAAAAAGTGCCTTCCCATCATCCGTTTGGGCTGAAATTTTGCACACTAATTGGGTGAATGATAATCTCGGACCGCATGAAGAGTTTTTTTCAAAATAGGCTTTTAAAAAATTTATATTTAATTTTTAAGTTTAAAGGCTAAATTGCGGTCAAAACAAGGGTTAGTGATGTCCGTTTGGGCTGAAATTTTGCTCAAACATGCATTAGACCTTGCCGGAAAAAGTAAAGAAGAAATTGCATCGGAAGAATGCTTCTTCTCTGTGATATTATAACTTTAAACCTTCGCCATACGGGGCGCCAGCCTCCCCATTGGCGGTCCCAGTCCCGAGCCAGGGCGGGCGGGTCTAGCTTCCCCAAGAGAGGCCTCCAGTCTCCCTGTTGGCCTAGTGGTTAGCACGCTGTACTGGGAAGTCATGCACCACCGGTTCGAACCCCACCCGCAACATCCGTTTTGCCGATTGGCCCCCGTACATCCTGATGGTTTCTAGTGACGTTACAAAGCGCCGCAGGCAAATTTTTTTGAAGTTTTGCGTACAAGAGTTCATCTGAATAAGTATTCATTGGCTTATTTTACGACCTTAACAATAAGATTGAGGCAAAAAGGGCTAAATTCTCTCTAAGGCTAAAAAGAGTCTTTTTAAAAGAGGGCTTTTGGTTTTCGCAAAAAGAGACGGATTCTCGTGGCAACAAAAAGTGCTAAATTCCTTTCAAACTCTTCAAATGCCAAAAAATGTGGGATCAACCAAAAGTTGCTGGCACCTTATTAAAATGGACAGATCTAGTTTCTAGCGGTTTCGGCTTGCAAATAATTTCTGTATTATGATCTATTTACACTTTCTTGAAATTAAACTGTGGACCTGACCTGTGGCATCTGGGATGGTACGGAGTTTATTAAGATTTTAAATAGCCAGCAACTTTTTGTTGTTCCCGCATTTTGTGGCATTTTAAGAGTTTGAAAGGAATTTAGCACTTTTTGTTGCCACGAGAATCCGTCTCTTTTTGCGAAAACCAAAAGCCCTCTTTTAAAAAGACTCTTCTTAGCCTTAGAGAGATTTGATCTTTATATGGTTTCCAGTTCTTCAATCGCCCACTCTCCGGCCTGGACGACGATGACCGCTTCAGCACGCCGTCGACCGCTCACAATGATGCTACTATGGTAATTCTTTTCCTATTTTACTCATATAGTTATATTCTTCCAGGTGATGGCCATCGAGGCCCAAATGATGATGCTTCGCAATCAACTCGCTTATTTCACTCAACAGGGCGTATGGCGCATTTCTTTGAGCTGAAAAAGTTCCTTTAGATGCGAATGCCGCCCCCGATGATCCCGACCAAGTACGACCTGTCTCCATCCACCGAGAGCAGTTGGTTTTGATCCAGAAATCTTGATTTTATCTTTTAGACCACTCGCTCGATGAGGGCATCTGCACGCAGTCGATGAAGTCGTACAACTCTCGTCTGGAGCACTATTCAAAGGAGCGGGTACGGATTGGCGCAAAGTTTTGAAATGTTCTCTGTTTAGGGCTCCTCCAGGAATTCTCATCGCCACGAGACTGCATCTGGGAGTGTGAGTTATTCGGACTATCCTCAAAAAACGAAAATCGTAATGGCAGATTTTGGCAATTTGGAAATTCCATAATTTGTTGCGAGATTCTGTTAGCAAATCGTGTTTTTTTATAATTTTTCGTATATGTCCCTTTTTTCGCATTTCGTAATTATGTGTATTATCCAGGCTCTTCCCGTCGTTCGACCTCCGCCCGGCCCGCCACCACCTCCCCCGCCTCCGCCGCCGGCGCCCATCAACCTGGCCCCTGTTCCAGTAATTTTAAATTATCTTTCTAACTCTTATTTTTAGAAAACACCCATGCGCAAGGCTCAGGAGGCGGCCAGCCTCGAGTCGATGCCCTCCCCAGTCAGCCGCCCGTCGGCCATGGACCTGCAGGCGGTGAAGCTGCGCAAGACCGAGGTGGCCAAGTAAGGAATTTGATGGTATCTTTTTGAAAGTCGATTTAGGTCTCCCGGCGGCACCCCGTTGAACAAGGCGCCGTTGCGCGGGGCCAGCGAGCTGTTGGTGACTGCTTTGAGGTGAGGGTTTTGTGGCTTTGGTAATTTGAGGCGTAATTGTTGTATTTTTGTAGCCTTTGCAGTTTTTGAAGTACTTTTGTACTTTGTAGTTTATCGGCATTTTCAGATCCCGGTGCAACGTGATGATGAGTGATATCGAGGACGAGGACACGGACGGACTGAACGACTCGACGCAGGACGAGTGGGAGGACAAAATGTATTTTTTCTTGGCTTATTCTTGGCTTCACGCATTTTATGAGTTTTCTGGTACTATTCAAGTTAGGGGGGGGGGCAAAATTTTTTTCGCATATTTCCAGTCCCTTTTCTTTGGTTTAGGCTTAGCTTAGCTTAGTATCGGCTTAGCTTTGGCTTCGGCTTAGCTTACCCTAGGCTTAGACCTAGCTTAGCCTAAGCTTAGGCTTAGCTTTGGCTTCGGCTTAGCTTACCCTAGGCTTAGACCTAGCTTAGCCTAAGCTTAGGCTTAGCTTCTGGGCGGGGTGAAGTACCCTCGCTGTAGCTGGGCTTTGTCGCAGCTTCACTGATTTTGGCTTGGGCTTAGCTTTGTTGGAGCTCAATTTGACTGAGCTTCATCTTAGCTTAGCTTAGGAGTTGAGTCTTAGGCTGGATTAGCCGCAAAAAACTGGCCCCAGATAGCTCAAAAATGGCCCCAAAAAATCTTGCCCCCCCTAACTTGAATCGTACCAGTTTTCTTTTCTTACTGATAAACTGGACCAGTGGATTTTTACGAGTACCACATTTACTGCTTTTTTCAGTACCCCCATCGCCGCCGGCTGCGACTCCTCGTCCGAATGATTTTTTTGATTTCTCGACTGAAAAAGAAATACTTGTTTTTATTTGTATGAACTTGTATTGAATAAAGAGGGTTTTGGAATCTTGCGTTGCATTTCAGTGGCGTTTCTCTATGTGGATGTGCTTTACAAAGATGAATATGTTCACAGATTTATTAACAAAGTCGATACCCGATTCTCGAGACTTGGCGGAGTATGGGGAGGCAAAGGCAGAAAGCGTGGAGGGAGACAACGTGTACAATCAAAACATTATAGAAAGGTGGTCACGGGTTCTCGTGGTACTTGGCGATCAGCTCGGTGACGTCCTTCTGGAACTTGAGCGCGATTCCGGTGCCCTTGGCGCGCTCGAGCTCGCGCGCGTGATGCGCCATCAGTTGACCTAAAAACATGGGTTGTTTAGGTTACTTTTTCATGGGGATTGTTAATAGTGAGGAAATCAAATAGCAATATTTAGCTAATTTAACGCTTTACCAACCTAGCAGGCTCCACTTGTCCGTCTCGAACTGCGAGCCCATCTCCGGGCGCACGGTGGTGGTGAGCGCCGGCGAGCTGGGCTGTTGGTGGGCGGGGAATTTGGCTAAAGGGGGGTTTTTATCGTTGTGTTTATGTCAATTAGCTGTAATTCGGGTGCGTTAATGATTTTGAAAGCCAAAACTCACAAAATCGCTTAAATTTTTGATTTTCGCTTCAACATTGGTCATTTTTGAGCCCAAAATCACGATTTTTTTTGTGTTTTAATAGCATTTTTAAAACTTTCTGCTTGGAGGAAGAGTTAAAATAGTTAAAAAATTAAAAAGCCTCCTAAAAACAAGTTTGGAGTTGTTTTCGAATAGTTTTTTTGCAATTTCATAATTCTTTTTACATTTTTTAGACTCTAAAACTCACCAGCACTCCTACCATTCGTCGCAGCTCCCGAACCGGTAGCCGTCGCCGCGGCCGGCGGGGATGTTCTCCGATTCCTCAGCTCGGTGACGATATTCTGGATTCCGATGTTGTGGAGAGCGGGCGCCTCGAGCGGCTTCACCATGACGGCTGCGGTGGCGGTGGCCGACACGGTGGAGACGGTCGGTTTCGGTTTGTTTAGTTCGTCTTCGCGTGGAGGCTAAAAGGGGTAAAATTATTCTAATAATGATATACTCAGATTTGCGTTATTTTGGAATTTTTAAGATTTAGTGTTCTAAGCTTTGATCATTATTTAAGTTTAAAAAATTATTTAACTAATATTTTTAAAAAACACTTTGTAGAGTTAGAATACTTTTATGTGTTTAAATTAGAGTAACTTAGTTTCTAATTTTAAAATCATGGCTTAAAATACTGGCAAAAAGAATCGTTGTTCGAGTATTTTAAGCAAAGGTTTTAAAGTTATAAGTTAGCTAGAAGTTTACGTTAAAGTTTTAAGTGCATTTAAAGTAATACTTTCTATTTTAGATCTTACTAATATTACTTTTAGGTATAACTACTTACCACCCAAACATTCTCATGGCCGTTGATAGATATCGGCATTTGAGGGACTGTCGGTGTCGGTAGATGACCATTGTTTCGCTGGGCGGCCGCTTCGAGCTGTTGGCTGACGATGGAGAGCCAATGGGCGACGGTAGCGTCAGGGGCAGGTACGGAAGCCGTCACCGGGTATTTCACCTAGAAAAACGTGCTTTTAAAGGGGCTAGGAAGGTCGGATTTTCGCCAATGATCTGCTACAGCTCGCTAAAAAATTTCTAGGCAATATCGTACCCTTTTCGCGGCGGGATCCCCGAGTCCATTGGTCAGCGCGGAGTCCGGCGCTTTGGTGGCCGCGGCGAACGCGCCGGCCAGCTCGAACAGGGCGGTGGAGGTGCTGAAAAATGTTTATTTTTTTATAGTTTGTAGTTTTTGTTTTATGGTTGGAAAATGAAGACTTATAGTTTGTAAAAATTGAGGGTAACTAGCCAGACTCCTTCGGTAAATCGGTGCTTTTGCATTATCGGGGGGGGGGCTTTATTGCCATGGTTTTTATTTACCTACTTCTAATATTTTGCCTAAAACTTATAAATTTAAGTAAGACATAAATGCAAAGAAAGAGACTTTTCGTCGAAAAATGGCCGCTTTTCGACCAAAATTCATCTCCCCCGACAAAAGCGCGGAAAATCTTTGTGTTTTTTCCGCATGCTAAAATATCGAGGGTAGCTAGCAGAGATTCTTAGGGGTCCCTTTTAACTTTTTTTTCAGGAAAATGTGGAAAATCTAACCTCGGTTCAGCCTGTACAGTAGTCGGTGTGGCAGCAATCGGCGTGGGCGGTGTCGGCGTGGTGGTGTTGACGATGGTGGTTACCGGGGGTTTGGGCAAGGATGTCCTCGGCACCTGCTGCAGCGCCATGTAAAAGTTCAGCACTTCGGGGGCGATTTGGAGTTGTCGTTTTCGTGAAAGCTTATCGACCACCATGCGCATCTCGTCGATTTGGCGGCGGCAGTCGTCTTCTGGAAAAATTCAGGTTAAAGCGGTCTTTGAAAGATGAAATTTTGAGAATTTTGAGAGGACTAACCGATTACGGTATGTAATTTCTCTAATTTTTACATTTTTCGGTTTAAAGGTTAAATTAAATATAAAAATTGCCTAAAAATGGCCTGAAATCGGATTTTTCGGGAAAACGAGTTTGAATTTTTGACGAAATTTTTACAGAATTATAATAGTTTTCATTGATTTTTTAAAGTTTTGTTTATGCTGAATCTGATTTTTTGCCTTCTCCGTCCCTTTAAAATTTACCAGTGATCCAAGTCGCCCGGTGCTCAGACTTGAGTTTGTCACACAGCGGTCGGAGGCTGTACTGGCTGGGGTCTTCCCAGATTGGTGGGTTATTCTTCATCTCCTCCACCAGCGTGCCGACCATCTCTCGCTTCCAGATGCCTATCAAGGATAAGGTATTAACGATTCAAGGTTTGATCTCAAATATCTGAAATTTCAAAGAAAGTTAATATCTGAGATTTCGACATTATGAAATTTCGACAATATGGGTTTCGACACGATAAATTTTCAATTTTTAAGGTAACCCACCCTAATAAAATCCGTAAATGTTAGCTATATAATTTTTGTATTGCAATACTTATGCATAAAACAAAACAAAAGTCAAAATTTCCTACCTCCATTCTCACGTGCCTTCGATCCCATGCACAAATTCTCGAAATCGAGCGCTTCTGGGTCGGGGAGATTCTGAAATTTCCCAGAATTTAAAGGGAGTCTGACAGCAAGGATTCTACTGTATGATTCAGCAGTACCGTAACCCCAAAAAATAAAAGAATAATACAAAACGCATACCTTTGCGCTCAACATCTTTGCATTCAGGGCCTCCCGTACTGTGGGCTCGTATTGGCCGGGCTTGGCTTGGAACTGGAAAAAGCATGTAAAAATCTGTATTACCATAACTATATTTATTTTTAAGCATACTATAGCTCCTTAAGATTAATATATTCAGTTGTACGCACCTGTACAAATGACGTGCGCGCAGTCTTCTTGCCGTTGTCAGACGTGGACGGGTCGTCGAGTAGCTTCGCTTTGGCTTGAGAGCTGCAAGAAGATTTTATTACGCCGAAAATGGTTGAAACAATCGGTTAAGCTAAAGATTTTTGATAACAGCTAGGATACCGATTTTTTTAAAAGCTTCTTAGGCCGTATTTAGGAGAGAAAAGCGTTGAAACTACCCAAATAACGAACTTAGCTGAAAACAGCGAATTTCTATTGTCGCAACCTCTTTAAACGCTACTTTTTATTGCAATTCATCAATAAAAGCCGTTAAAAATCGTAAAAGGTATGAAACGTACCCTCCGGGCAACTGCGGCACCTGGGGGTGAGCGGCGAGGAAATTGGCTTCGTTCGATTTGCCGATTCTGGAAAGTGAGGTTCGAATTATGGGTAGAAGAGGCAGACGGGAGGTGAGAATTAGAAATCTCTAGGGAGTTCGGGAAATCAATAGATGGGGCAGACAGATTTTAGGGGGATAATCAGGGATTTGAGGGGGTCTAAATGGGGAAAGGAGGGTAGTGGAATTTTATGAATTAATAAAAAGTGAGAGATAGAGCGAGAGAACGAGAGAGGAAGAGAGAGAGGAAGAGAGAGAGGGAAAGGGAGAGATGCCGAGAAAGATAGAGAGAAAGTGAGCGTGCCAGAGAGAGAGAGAGAGAGCGAGAGAGAGGCAGAGAGAGCGAGAGACAGAGAGAAACGTACTCTGCCAAAATTCCGCGATATTCATTCCTCATAATATCGTCCTGAGCGGTCGTCGTGAACTTGACGCACAGCTCGTCGAAACGGTCTTCCGACATGATGCTAAAATTCGGTTTTTGAAATAATTCAATTATCAGTTAACAATACTTAACACTATTAAATATTTAACAAAAGTCACAAAAAATTCAAGTAAGAAATTCCGAAGACTTACTGTAAAAACGAATTATTCTGGTAGGGTATCTTGCTCATCGCGTTCGCAAAGCGCCACCGCATCAGCCCGGTGGCCTTGGCGACAATCTGGCTACGGTAGTGCATCTCGCACATCCACGCCCACTTCTCCAGCACCGCCACGTCGTTCAGCCCGGGCATCATGGCTGAAAAGGGTGGCTTTAAAAGGGCAAAGAAGTGCTAGAATCGACCTCTTCCTTTGACTGGGTCTCGACATCTATGAAAGTCTTAAATTACGCATCGAACCGTGTATTGATTTCAAGTTCAACTCGATGTTTCCCTGGGCCATAAAAATCAAAGTTAAAGTCGTTGTTTGGACTGAAACACAGTTTTCCAGACCTAGCGGACGGAAGAGGCCGATTTTTCGGACTTCCCAGTTCCTTTAAAGGAGCTGAGAAGCGCAAGAATTGACCCTTCGATGACTGGTCTAGACAACTCATTAGAAAGCACCGCGGACAGAAAACGCATTAGGATTTAGCTCCAGCGACTCGTTTCCAAGGCTTCATAAAATGTTTGTAAGCGTTATTTGGAGTGATTCGTAACTGTCGAGACCTAGTCGACGGAAGGGGTCGAAATTGGCATTTTCTGGGGGCTTTTAAGTTTTTTTCAGTTCAGTTAAAAGACTATTTTCTAGTACCGCATTCCCGGAATAAACAATCTTCAACCCAGATGTCACAATGTGTCACTTTTTGGAAGGTTGAGTGGGTGGAGGGGGGCTCCATTTTTGATACCACGATTCCGAAAAGTTCCTCTACACGATTCCTCGGGGATTAGCTAGGCGAAAATAGTAATGAAGGGTCTATTTTGGATGATGTTTTCTTGGGAAATTATTCTCTCGCTCTTTCTCACTCTCTGTCTCTCTCTATCTCGCTCTCTCTCACTCTCTGTCTCTCCCTCTCTTTCGCTCATCGTAAAGCCCAAGTCAAAGTTTTGCGTGGGTGCACCGACCGGGTTAAGCCCATAACGTCTTTACGACCCAGTGGCCATAATGAAGCCGAAAATAGGGAAAAGTCCGGCTAGACGAGGAGGGTCTCTTTAATTATCCCACGACTGACCAGGGGATGACGATGGAAAGGTAAAAGAAAAGTGTACTCGGCCACGATATGATACTATCTAGGTTAGACGCGACAAGAAATAACTAGAAAAAGTGGTCCAAGTGATTTTAAGGGAGCATGGCATGTCGATAACGATCTCAAGAAAAAAAAGACAGGGAGAATATTCGTTCCAGACTTTAACGCAACTCGTAAACTTTCATAAGTTTTCCCTAAAATACTGGAATTTCCTAACCAAAGTACATCCTCGTTTTACTAGCCTAAATTTTTAGGCGAATTTTTAAGCCATTTTTCGGGCATAATACACCCTAGCCGCTGCATTTATTTTCCATATTAATGGCTGCGAAAACACGAGGTTTTAGCCGTTTTCCAGCTCCGGAAAAATGAAAATCTCGGATGACGAGGCCGCGCTGGGCTAATGGCCAACCCATCGTTTTTCGTGGTCTGTCAGACACATTATTTTGCGTTTTTAGGAGCAAAATGGCTACACGTGTGGTCGTAATTCGTAGCGGAATGCAAAAAATGGGGTAAGGAATTTGCAATAAAAATGAAATTGGGGTTTTTTAGGGTTTCCAAAATTGGAAAATTTTTATGAATTTTAAATTTATTAAAAAACCCTATAAAAAGTTTAAAACACCCGAATCAAATGCGAAACTTACAGACAAACATCTCGACAATGCTGCGAAAATGGAGCATGTTCTTCTGGAGCTGGTTGGCCTGCTGGGAGGGCTCGGTGGGGGCGCAGTCAATACTGAAGTATAAAGTACGAATTAGCAAACAAAAATTCAAATTTGGATACAAAATCCATTTTGAAAAATCGTGAAATTTGGAAAGGAAACAATTATTGTTACTGTCATTAATGCGTAAGTAGCAAAATACCAAGATTTAAAAAATACTTACCCCTTCTGCTCGACGAGTGTGATCAGAATTCCGCGATAGGGCTCCGTCCAATTAGGCTGGGTCTGGAAATGGAACTTTTTTTAGCAAATGTAATAGGTTTTTAACAGTGCAATTTTTACAAAATTTGGTGGCATTCTTTTCCCAGAGTTTCCAGCTCCTCTAAAAATTGCGCAGCTTCACCTGGCTTGATTTAGCACCAACCAATCCCAGAAAATGATCTCTGACCCAACAAAAACTCTTCAATTTCCTTATTTTGGCCCTAGAAGTGAGTGACTTTCCCTTGGGGGACCCACCGCAGGGCCCCGCCCCTTTTCAGGGACCCACCCCCGAGGGTTAAAAGGCACCATGATGGGCCCTGGGGGCATATTTCTTGCCCAGCAGCCGGTGTGGGCTCTTTGGAGTACGCTAGTACGCTAGCGTACTATTGACATCTACTTACGGTTCAAAAATGTTGAAGAAGCTGCTCTTCGCGCTGTTGTTCCTCGCGGTTACGGTAAGTTTGGGGGTTACTGCAGCTAGGAGTTTAAGGCATTTTCTTTTTCTTTCGAAAAGCCGTAATAGCACGCAAAATGCACCGTACAAAAATTCCGAATTTTTGCGCTACAGTATTTCGAATTCCGGGTGTCACAGTCCCTTTAAAGAAACCTAATTTGCAGGAAAATTGATAATTATAAAATGCTCTATTTTACGGCTACCATAGTCCGAATTCGGGCTCAAAATTCAGTTAGGATCGAAATCTCCGGGACTAAAGGGCCATTGAAGACAGGAATCTATACCTTTCCCAAGAAATCTGCATGTTTTAGGTATCCAGCATGGTCTGGGAACCGCCAGAGAACCTCTACGCTTCATTCCCTTCCGGAGCACATAAGCGGGAGACCCGGATGAGAGAACTGGTGAGTTAAAAGTTTAATTTGGCTTACAATTTTTTTCGACCGCACTTTTTCGAATGATTTAAAATTACCGTCTGTCTGTTCGATACCTAATTTTTGGTCCCATCTCTTAGTCATTCCAATTAAATATGCTTTTTGTGTCTTTACAATTTTCCCGGATGCTTAATCCGAAGATTCGATTAGATTTTTCTATTTTCCCAAAAATGTACATATAAGCTTTTTGGGGCGTCAAAAAATGTACTGTAGAATTCGTCAAAATGCGTAAAAATAGTTACTTTGGCTTGCTCAGACGCCCTAACTCCTTGGGGAATCATGGAAACTTGTACTGTTCTTGGAAATCTTCGCAAGTAGAATTTTATGATTCGATTAAAGCGGTCTGAAAATGGCCAAAAACCTGAAAAAATGATGCACAAAAATGACGCTGCTAAATTCTTAGAATTTGTTGCTGTCGAAAACCGTGGAAATTTTTAAAACGTAGTGGGTTTCAGGAGATAGCCTAAAACCACTTGCTGGCATAAAAAGCTACGTACTGATGCTAATTCCGGGGTTGGCTTAAATTACGAATTACGGGGGTGTGCGTGGGGGTCGAAAAGGCCGGGGATTAAGAAGTCGTTACCATCCTTGTTTGGTGTTCTTTGGAAAGTAACGTAGCGGAGAGAGAAGGAGTCAGAGATATGGAGAGAGCGAGATAGAGAGAGCGGGAAAGATAGAGAGGGTGGGAGAGAGAAAGCTAATGATAATCTTTATCATTTTTTCAGCGAATTCCACCACCGTACGACACACTGCCCCTAGTGCAACGTTGGATATTCAAACGAGGTGGCGGCAGGAATTTTTAAGCTCGAAAAATTTGGCTAATAACTTGTGGAATAAATACCGGTCAAAGAATTACAAAATGCAGCGAATTCCGGCACAGAGAGAGAGGCAGAGAGAGAGAGAGAGAGAGAGAGAGAGAGAGAGATGGATAGAGACTCACCACTTTATTCTGCAACAACTTTGCGTAGAGGCTGTTGGGGTGCAGGGGTTGGCTGGGAGTGGGCTGAAAAAGTCGAGGTTTAATTAAGAAGTGGTTTTTTGAATGAAAGGGTCATTTAATGGACTATTTCTAGGAGCGTCTAGTTAATTCGGGCTCCTCTAGTGGCCCTCCGTCACTAATCGGAAATTGAATCTCCGGGGTCCTGAGGCGATTTTTGAGAGAAGTTTCAGCCTGTCCAGAGTTCTGCGGGAGCCAAAATGTCACAGAAATTAAATTTTGAAAAATTTCTCTGAAGTATTTTGATGATTTTTGCAAATATAAAAGCTTTTAAAGACTATTTTCGATAAAATGTTATTAAAATAAATTCCTATTGTTTTTGTCGGAAGGAAAATTAGTAAAAATTATACCTTAACGATTTTAGCGATCGGCACGCTGGCGGCGAGGAAGTTGACGAGGTCGACGAGATTTTCGGGCTTGATCAGCGCGGCTGGAGGGGAATTCTAAAAAGTGGTATCTCTTAATCTCTCTCTCTCTCCTTCTCACCCGCTCTCTCTCACTCTCACTCTCTCGCTCTCTCTCATTCTCTTTCTCACTCTCTCGCTCTCTCTCACTCTCACTCTCTCTCTCTCTCTCTCTATCACTCTCGCTCTCTCGCTCTCACTCACCGCAGAATTAGCCGTTGAAGT
Source organism: Mesorhabditis spiculigera (assembly GCA_958295435.1). NCBI lineage: Eukaryota > Metazoa > Nematoda > Chromadorea > Rhabditida > Rhabditidae > Mesorhabditis > Mesorhabditis spiculigera. The sequence continues at coordinate 17,144 of CATQJA010001501.1, forward strand.
AGCTGTAGAGGTGGACGGCTTGATGTCGAGCTGGGCTTGGGGTTCAAGCCTCGGGGCTTCTTCCACGACTTCTTCCTTCACCTGGGCGGCACCCTTCGATGAGGTTGCCCCGTTTGAGGAGGCGTCGCTGTGCTACAAAATAAGAAAGTATATACAGTAGATTTTACTACAAAACTGTACACAGTACGCAAGCGGACCCTGGCAAAATAACTAAAATATACAATTTAATCAAAATCTAATTTAAAAATCATCTTTTCTATGAAAAATTTCTTAAATTTGTCCTCGAGGAAAAGCTTAGAAAATTCAAATTCGATCGCTTATAGAACAGTAACGTACTCAAAACGTATATTTAAAAAAAAATTACCATCGTAACCTCTGGTTTCTCCTCGACTTCTCGGGACCGCCCGGCCCGAGATCGCTTGGCTGGAGGGCCGTCGGAGCTCTAGAAAGAGAGAGTTAAAAAGCCAAAAAAGAAGGAGAGATGGAGCGAGAGCAAGCGAGAGAGAGAGAGAGAGATAGAGAGAGAGATTGATAGATCACTAACCTCGGTGCCATTCACCCGTCCCGTCGTCGACAGCGACTGATTCGGCGTGACCGAGCTCATCCGTGTCCGGGCCATCCTGCAAAAATCGGCTTAATTCAGCGATACTACACTAATGATACCGTACACTACAGTACTTTTTATCTATCATTCATTAAAAAGTCTAATTTTTTGAGTCGTAGGCTACGGTATTTTTATCCTACGGCACGAGTCGTTATGGGCTTTTTTATTCAAGGGGACCATTTTTTTTCATTTAGGGATCTATCGTAATTTTTATACTAATTACGGTATTTGGATTCTTAGGTTACGGTTCTTTCCTAATTAAAAATCAATTGGTTCTCCGAATTTCTACCTTTTTTGACACACCGCTTACTGTACTTTTCTGGCTTAATAAATTGCTCATTTTTGGTTTCGCTGGGACTTACTGTATTTTTGCAATCAAATAAAACACAGTAATTTTAGGCCTTAGCCCGTTTTTCCGATCTACACCCCTGGACGCGCGTATATGGGAATGTGGCGTAGCCGTCCTCCGTTGGCTATGTGGGTCCCAATTTCCCGGGGCGTTTTGGGTGGTGGATCCGTGTGAATCTCCCACCATTCTCCATCGATTCCCTTCCCCTCAACCTCCTCCATCTTCTTTCCTTCTTCTACGACTGCCCGATGGGCCACATGCAAAATGCGGATCCGCGCCGGTTCCCCAAAAACGTGTATATGGCATGAAAAAGCCAAAATGTCCTTAGCTGCGCCCGAAATACGCTAATTTGCATCCGAGACAGACACAAAAATACAAATCAAATAACGACTTTTTAAACCGTCAGAATTTGGATGCTAATTTGCATATATAGAAAATTGATCGAAATACGGTATAAAAATTTAATCAAGGCATTTTAAGGCCCCGCAAACCGGTGTTGCATTGAACTTGGCGTAAAAAAACTCAAAAAAATTATGAGCCAAATTGTGTTCGAAATTGGGCCCAATTTGCATACAGACCGCAAATGAATCTTTCCAAAATTTCGAGCCCAAAAACCCCAAAATGCTGCCCTAATTTGCATACGATTCCAAAAAGAGCGCCACCAGTGAATCCGAGGAAAACGGAAAAAGAAACTTTCAAAAATATTTCGAATCCGGAAAATTCACATAGCGGTGTCGCGCAAACGAGTAAAAATGAGCAAAAATCACGAAAATATAAAGCGAAAATTTATACTGTATCTTCAAAACTAAACTGTTTGAAGTTAAGTTATCAGATCTATTACAGTATAAAAGAAATTTTGACTGGGAACGCGTGAAATTACTCGAGGTTAACCGAATTTGCGTAAAAAGTAGCACGACAAAAATTCTAAAAAATCCAGTGAGGCCACCTAATTAGCATAAATATTTGTACCTGGTGCGCATGGTTGAAAAGTGATAGCAGAGAAAATTTGCGGAAATGTATGGGAATACCTACAACTCGTCAAAATAGCCGAGGTCCATCATGGCAGATGTGTAGTGGAGAAAGGGCGGGCACCACCTGCACCCTATCACCTCGCGAACGGCGCACTAATGAGAGGCGATTGGGGTTAGAGAGCGGGAGAGAGAGGGACAGGGCAGAGAAAAAGCGAGAGGGAAAGTGGAAAAGTGGTCGTTTGGCTTTGATAAGAACGGAAAGATAAGCAAAAACTTCGAAACTTAAGTTTGCTAAAAATGACCCCGGCTACAGTATCCTACCGGAATTTCGCAAATTTCCAAAAACATACGTGATCCCCCGATTTTTTTCCGGCCAGAAGGCTCCCACGCGCGAGTTAGAACGCCGCTGGCTTTTTGCCAAAACCGTCGGCCGCTGGGAACCTCTGCTAGCCTGCCCTTTTTGGGCGTGGGGACGTGACGGAGGGTCGATGTCGGTCGATTCCCAAAAAAACCCTGCTAGTTGCCGTCGTCCCAAATGATTTTTTAGCAACTCGCTGATTGTCCCAAAGAATTCCTGCAAGCCAGCCTCTCCCGCTGATTCTCCAAAGGCTTCTGCCAGCCTGCCTTTTCTGCTGATTCATAGAGCGCCACTGCTAGCTTACCTATTTGTGTAATTCCTAAAAAAAACCCATACTACGATTTCCACAAGGCATCTCTGCCAGCTTGCCCTCACCCTAAAAATTTGCACTAAGCAACTAGCTGATTTCTGAAAAAAAAATCCTCGCTAGCCTGCCTGTCCGTCTGTTTCCTAAAGAAGCTCTGCAGGCTGCCAGTCCGGCTAGTTCCTAAAAATCCTCGGCTAGCCGACCAATCCTGCTGTCCTAACCATCCTCTGCTAGCTTGGTGATCCGTCTGATTCCTAAAGCATCACTGCTTGCTTAGACAACTGTCTGCTCCCTAAAGAAACGCTGCTAGTTGTTACAATCCAGGATTCCCAAATAATCACTGCTAGCCTGCCTGTCTGCTTCCTAACGAACTCTGCTAGCCTGCTCGTTCTTCTGATTCCCAAAAATCCTCTGCTAGTTTGCCGATTTGCTTGGTTCCTACAGAGCTCCTGGCAGTTGTCCTAGCATATTCCTAAAGAATCTGTGCTTGTCTGCCCATGTCTCGGGTTCCTAAATAATCTCCGCTAGCATGCCCAAACCTCCGATTCCCAAAGGATCTCTGCTAGCTGGCGCACGCCTGCGATTCCTAAAGAACCTCTGCTAGCATGCTTATTCCTCTGATTCCAAGGAACCTGTGCTAGCATGGCCTTTAGTTCTCCAAGTATCTCTGCTAGCTTGCCCAGGTCTCCAATATTTTTCCTAAGGTGGGAAATTCCAAAGGGCGATGACTATTCGAGACCGGCTGAAATTGGAGATTGACGGGAATGAGGGGCGAGAGAGAGATAGAGAGAGAGAGAGAGCGAGTGAGAGAGCGAGTGACACAGAGATAGAGAGAGACAAACGGAGAAACCGAGTAGAGCAATATTGCTTGGTTTGAATGAGAGCTAGAAGGTGTGTATGTGTGTGGCCGTGCGGCAGGCTGGGTGGTTTTGGGCGGGTGTGGTGGACGACGAAGCATGGGACATTCCCAGGCACCCAGGCCACGGCCCACCTCTCTCTCTCTCTCTCTTCCTCTCTCTCTCTCTCTCTCTCTGTCTCTCTCTCACCCATATACATACGGCCACACCAACACATTTAATGACCATTCGGCGAGAACCACACTCGGATACCGATTTTACGAAGTTTCGGAGGGGGCGAGCTGGCAGAGATTCTTTGGGGAACTGCATCTAGGTAATCTGCTAGCACATGTAAAGCCAAAAAAAGGGCAGACTAGCAGAGATCCTTTGATACAATTGCCAACACCGGGCTTTCTAGACTCGTTTGGAAACCCGGGGAAAGTGAGCTAACAGAGAATCTTTTAGATACTTCGAAAAATGTAGTATCCGGAATTTTGCAGCTAACCGGAAATGGCGAACTAGCAGAAAATTTTAGAACAATTTATGCTAGGGCGTAGTGTAAGCTCTAAAAAAATGGATTGGGTCCGAGGCAATCCAGCAGAGATTATTAAGGAAAACGACTCAGTTTAAGGTAGCGCAGCCAGGAGGAATCTAGAAGAAGGTACACTAGCCGATTTTCCTTTAGAAATTTTTGGAAACTTTTGGATTGATTGATTGACTTTTGGAAGTCAGGTAAGCTAGTAGAGATTTTTTAAGGAAAATAGGGTGCAGCGAGACATTACGAAAATTACAGTTTGGCAGAATAAGGCAAGCTAGTGGTAGCCATCCAAGAAATTCAGGAGAAAAGGACTTGCGGATTCTGTCTCTCGCTATTAATTCAGGGCTCATTTTTCAAAAACGATTCCGTTGGGCACGATTTCGTAATTTTCTCTAATAGAACAAAACAGTGTTTGGCAGCAGAACGGTTCGACAAACAGGATGACTAAGAATATTCAGATCGGGAAAAAAAAGGCTAGAAAAGGCTCCTACCATTTTTTATTTATTCGTCATACGCGATGCAAAAAAATCAGCCTTTCAATCGGGTGGCCTTCAGATCTACAAAGCAAAATTAAATTGACAACAAGCTCGAAAATACTGACAAAAAGCACTAAGAGATCTTAACGGGTTTTTAATGGGTTTTAATAGGTTTTTCACCTCGGGAGTACGAATTTCTCGTGTTATCTATTTTTAGGGGAATACCGTATTCCCAAATTGGCTGCTCGCCAAATTTTTTTGCCTTCCCAGTCCCTTTAAACCCAATTTCCAGAACGTGTTCGTGACCCAAGCCGAGACTGCCATGAGAATGTTCACATACACGCAGGGGAGTGTCTTATCTACTCATTTTTTGCTCTATCTAGCAAAAGGATCGAAGAAAAGGGAAGGCATAGCTTGTCTCTCTCTCTCCCTCCTTCTCTCCATCTCTCTCTCTCACTCTCTCGCCTTCTCTCTCTCTCTCTCTCTCTCTCTCTCTCTCTGTCTCTCTCTCTCTTTTTCTCCAGCCTGACACCCCAATTTTGTAGCCATAAGATGGACGGCCCAAATCGCCTGCCCTCTCATATTTGGGCCCCCCAATTCGGGGTCGTTTTTGCATTTTGGCGAATCCCCCTGGCCGACCCCTAAAAGGGCATAAAATGGGCGAGGGTGGCTCTAAATTTTGTGGGCCCCAATTTGCAGGCGGGTTGCGCCTAAATTTTGGCTGGGAGTCAGGGGGGAATCTTAAGAAAATATTCAGTTGTGAGTAAACGGTTTTTGAAATTAAAAAAGAAATACAAAAACTTTTTCTTGCCTATAGAATTTTTGCTAATGTGAATTCCTAATATAAATGGAAAAAAGGGCTATAATCGGTTACTATTCATAAGCGCAAAAATTTGAGAATACACAAATGATAGATTTTTTGGGCGAACATGTCCGTTTTCTAAAAAAATCTAAAAATTTTTGGATAGTTTTTCGTTTGAAGTCTTTCTAAATATAGTTAAGTTTTTTGCTCTTTTGAAGAAGCTTAAAAGTCAAAATTGCGCGTATTATAACGTTTGGACCACTGCCAGCCCCATTTTCTCAGCGTTCAAGATATATAGGGTAGGAAAAAACTGTGCTCGCACCCGAATCTGGCGCAATTTTTGGGATTTTCTAGGAAGATACGGTAGTAGAAAAGTATAATATTTACAACTACTGATTTTGCCCTCCCACTACCTTTAAAATGATCTATGGCTACGCATCGCAATTCTCCGCCCATCCCCCTTGCTCTCACCATGCACACACACAACCACCCTGGCAATGCGGGGCGGGTGGGGCTCGCGCCCCGTTCGCCTGAAAAAAGTCGCAGCAGAGTGGCAGGGAGTGAGAGAAAGCGAGAGAAAGAGAGCGATAGAGGGAGAGAGAGAACAGGGAAATATACCTCCAAGAGAGCGACAGGGAACTAGAGAGCGCTAGAAGTTCAGAGACAACAGTCGACAGGGGGGCTTCCGAGAGCTCTAAAAACCTGAGAGAACCCAGAGATTTTCCATAGCTAACAAGCTTGAGGGCGAGAGAGTGTGTAGTAACAGAGAGACCAGACGAGAGGGAGGGTTAGAGAGACAGAGAGGGAGGGAGAGAGGCAGAGAGAGTGCGGGAGAGGCGCAAGGAGGGGCGTGGGAATCTGGGCATGAGAGAGAGAGAGAGAGAGAGAGAGAGAGAGATAAATACAGCCATTCCCCCACATAGAGAGAGAGACTGACTGCCCCTAGCGCCCCTCGGGAAGACGAACCTTTTGCCCCGGATTCGGCGGCCCGCCACTGACTGGCTAACACCCCGCCCCTTCTCGTCCATTTTCTACAATTTTTTAGGGTTTGTAACGACTAGTTATTTATACATTAATTTTTCACTGAACCTCAGGTTTCCTAAGTCAGAGAATTTACGCAAGACGCAATAAAGATATTCAAGATTTTTTAGGGTAACCAGAACGTTTTGCGAGATTTTTCTGCGGGTATATTGGGCGAATTCTGCAATTTCAACAATTACTTTATAGTGGGTTTAAATGGCTTTGACGACTTCTAGCAACTAACCATAAAACGTGGCAAAAATTGCAGCTTTTGAGTTTTGGATTTTGAGGGCTAAGTTGCATTTTTGTTCCTGAAAAGCCCAAATTTATATAACGCATGGCTTGCTGTCATTTTAGAAAACAGGATAGACGCAAAAGAGTTGTTCACCAAACAGATTATTTGTTCCAGGGCACATAAACAATTTTTTCCGGGAAAAAGGCGACTTCTGGCCTCGAAAACGGTTCAAATTTGCATAGGACCAGCTCGGAAACAGGCCGAGAAACCGGCGAAAATAATTAAAAAGCCATTTAAGTGTTGCAGAAGACCTTTTTTTGTGAAAATTTTACTTAAATAGAAATCCAAGTTTAAATTTGCAAATTCAAACATTTTTCAAAATATTGCCAAGTTCTAAGGTGTTTTCGAATACTTAAACTTTATTACTTGGGCAAAGGAGCAAACGGGGAAGTGAAAAAGTGTAAGAAAAGAGCGGTCGAAAGCCATTAAAAGGATTGTTTATGTGCGCGGGATTTTAAAACTTGTAGTTTGTCGTTTACAAAAAAGTGTTTACTTTACAAAGTCATAAAACTCGGATGCAAATTGCTTGAAATTAACAAAAATGGAAATTGGCATCCGGCCAAAATTCGTGCAAATAGCAGAAATTAGAAAATTTTGAAGTTCTTTTAAGTTTTATTTTTTGGGATAATTAAAAACCTTTAAATGCTATTTAAATTCAAGGGAAAATACGCAAATTACTTTTAGACCTAAAAAAGAGCTTCGCTGAAGAAAATGCCCTATAATGCCGAAAAAGCCGAAATCGACAAATCCTTTTTAGAAATTTTCGAAAACGGCTTACAATTAGTTTACATAATTTTGGAAATACCGTAATCCATTTCATCAAATTTTAAGAACTTACTGGATTCTAAAAACAATTGAAAAAGCCCGGATGCAGCAGAAAAAATGCGCAAAAAATAGATCTGGATTTTTGAGGCTTTTAAAAGTACCGTAACCCCCTCTTAAGGTATTTTAGAAAAAGCTTAATTTAATAGTAATGCAAAAATAAGGAAAACACCAAATAAAAACTCCAAAAATTAAAAAAACCAACCTGTAAACTCGACAAGACCGGGTTTTTCAGCTTTTGGGCGAAATCAAAGGCGGCGCGTTTCAGGGTGTAGCTAAAAATCGTGTTTTAAAATACGGTACGTTAACTATAATATATAAAGCCCAGGAAAATATATATCTAGGTGGGGGAATTGTGGAAAGGGGGCGGCTGAGAGTGTGGGTGGGTGGGGGGGAGATCGATGGAGGGGGCGGGGCTTCGAATAGGGACCGCCCACTTTTCCTTACCCCGTCTATAGCACACACACGCAAACAGACAGACAAACAGAGAGACAGAGAGACAGAGAGACAGACAGACACCCCTCTCTCTCTACACCACCGGCCAAACAATTGGCACATGGCCAAAGAGGGCGGAGAGAGAGGGGAGAGGGGGTTAGAGATGGAGAGACAGAGATGGATAGAGACAGGCCCGTACGAGGGGGGCACCGGGGGCACGGTGCCCCCGAAATCGGTCGAGGTCCGAAAAGTTCATAAGGTAAGTTATGATTTTTTTCGCAAAAATTTTTCTGCCTGCGGCGCTGTTTATCACTGTTTTGAAACGATTTTTACTTCTAGAAAACCTACTTTTCTAAATTTTTTTGCCTGCGGCGCTCGTTTTCATTAGTGCACCATTTTTCCTGAGCAAAATTTCGCTTGTGCGCGCCGTTTCCGTTGTGTTTTCACACGAATTTAAGCGTTACAAACGCGGTTTTTTAAATTTTTTCGCCTGCGGCGCTCTTATTGTTGCTATTTTGGCATGTTTTGAAAATGGTGACCGGGGGGGGTGTCTCCACACCCTTTTTTGGGGTTTTGCGGAACGGATCATATTTGGCGAGGAGAGCTAGAGTGAGAGCGAGAGAGAGAGAGAGAGAAAACGAATAAGGATATAGGAGAAAAGCACAAATAATACGGAAATTTTCCCAGCACTTCCCAAATTTCCCAAATTGTCTCTCTCGGCTTGCCCTTCTCAAGGAATCGCTACTAGCCTGTCTGCTAACAAAAAGAATATCTGTGAGCTTGCCCTTCCCAAATGGTCTCTGCTAGCTTGCCCCTTCTCCCGGAATCTCTGCCAGCTTGCCTTCTCCAATAATCTCTGCTAGCCGGCCTAACACAAAATTCATGCTCAACAGTGCTCTTCAATATTTGAGTCTGAGGGTATGGCGAGAGAAATATCGTGAGAGGCAGAGAGAGAGAGAGAGAGCGAGAGAGAAGAGAGAGAACGAGAGAGAGAACCCAAGTTTGGACATAGATACAGCCTTACAGATAATTCATTCTTACGATGGCTATCCGATGATTGGTCAGGTAGTAATTTGTAGTGACGGATAGTGACAGGCGGACAGACAGACAGACATGCCACATACTCATACAGACATACAGACAGACACATTCCCATCATCAACCTATCAGCCTACCTACCCACTTGAAGAGGTAGCTGCAAAAAGGAAGATGAAACACTGTTTATAAGTATCTCTCTCGTTTTTTTGTATCGCAAAGAACGAACATTTGACCGGAAGTGGAGAGAGAGTGAGAGAGAAACGAGAGATATAGAGAGAGAGAGAGAGAGAGAGAGAGAGAGAGAGGGAGAAGCCGAGAAACGCTACTTTCCCTGCTAGCCCGTACAGAATTCCCAAAGGATCCCTGCTAGCCCGCCATGAATTCCCAAATGATCTCTGCTAGCCGGTCCGCCTGGTGTGGCATCCCGAGACGGCCAGAATTTCACAACCCCGACAAACTCCGCCCAGATTTCTTTCACTAGAAAATGCAAAAAATGGAGGAGGGGTGATCGGAGCCACTGCACTGACTCATTCAAAACAGCCAGATCGGATCACATTTTCAACACCATCTTTATTTGCTGGAAATTCCTGGGTTCCCACCAGATTCGTAACGGGCAAGAAAAAAAGGGATTAAAAAAATCATATTTCGAAGGAAGATGTGCGATTTGGAATATCGAGGGCGAGCGAGAGAGAGCGAGAGAGATCCAGAGACAGGTCCTCTACCGTGCATTAATGATATTCCACACGGGATCCGTTATTGGCTTACGACATGAAATTCGTACATCCCCCATTTTTGGCTCCCAGCAATCCCAAGCTTTCTCTAGCGGCTTGTAGCACTAATTCCGCATAAGACTTGGCTATTCCGGGAACGTGCTGTCTCATCCCTAGCTCCGAAATCCATCTTCTGGTAATTTGTAGTCACCCAAAAAAAAAGCGCCCATCAAATCTCCCCCTCTTCCGGCTTAATAAATTGAGCCCCACCAGTTTACCTGACACGTACACGGCCATAAATTTGGAACCATGTTTTGGGAATTCAATTTGGGTACCAGGGATAGAAAATGACGCAAAAATAGATAGCAAAAATAGGAAAATACACTATATAATACAATACAGCAATTTTGAGAAGCTAAGACGAAAAAATGTTCAAATGGTATGGATCGCCATAAACGGTTTTGTTTCATTGGTTGAAAGCTAGAATTCATTTTGTCATAAATTAGAGTGCCGAAATTCAGTATATGCAAAAATCGATTTTGTCGAAATTTTCGATAAAATGAATGTCAACAAAACGAATTTCGACAGACTGCTTGCAAATCTCACAAAGGCAGCTTGAAGCTCGGAAAAGGACAATTTTCATAAGAGAGCCGTTTAGAAAATCAAATTTGCATAATTAGTGCGAATGAATTATAATGAAAGTTGGAAGAATCGGAAAACGCTGACAAAGTGCCCTATTCTCCATCACTCACCCCTCCAAAAATGGTAAGTTTAGCTTCGAGCTACATGACCCAACCCCCGAAAAAATAGGCGCAAAAGATGCGCGCGCGTACGATGCGCTCCCTGCGCTCGCTGACGTCGCGGAGCAGCACGCGGAAGACTAGTGACGGGACGGCCGGCGGCACCGGATCGCGACGCCCCACGCAACGCGACGAGATTGACGACGCGTAGGGTGTACGGTAGCGTACTGATTGCTGCCGTGGTTTAGGGTGAAGCTGAACTTCCAGCAGACGGGCAGCGGCTCGGGCCGCGCGAGGGCGCCGCCAAGTAGGAAAACCGTACTGTGACGTACCGTAACGTATTGTAGCGTACTCGGCCCTCCCTCAACTCGTGTGGCTGAACGTGTTCGTCTCGTTCACCTACATTTGGCACGTGCTGAAGGTGGCGCTGTGGGTCCGGTTCGTCGTCGCCGTGTTGCCATCGGAAGATAGTACGTCTACCTAAAGGGTTTCTGCTAGCTTGCCTTTCTCAAAAATCTCTGCTAGCCTGCCGTTTCAGACATCGAGCTCCCGCCGACGGACGGCTTGAAGAAGTGCTGCTCCCGGGCCGTCGGCATCCTCAGCACCGTGCTCGTCATCCTCTGCTGCCTCCAGTTTGTCCAGGTCTCTCTCTCTCACTCGCTCTCTCTCTCTCTCTCTCTCTCTCTCTCTCGGTTTAACCCTGAACTCCTTGCAGATCGTGATGGTGATGATCACGACTATTCGCCGTTCCGTGGAGACGATGAAGCTCAGCCTGCTCACCCAGGTGTTTGTCATCTACGTCGACCTGGTGTTGGCCCTCATCTGCACCACGTACGCGCTCCGGAAATGCTATAGTAAGTTGGTTCTCATGCTCGGTTTCATGCTCTGTTTCTCTCTCTCCCTTTCTCTCTCTCTCTCTCTCTCTCTCTCTCTCTCTCTCTCTCTGTGTTCCTCTTTACAGCCCTCTACTGGCCGACCGTCGTCGCGTGGATCCAGCTTGTCCCGTCGATCGTCTGGGCCGTCTACGTGAGCACGTGGTTTGGCCATGTCGAGGCGATTTGCTACAAGATCCGGTATCCCTGGTATCACCCTCCCTTTAATCCGGATCTACAGTAACCCGTCGATGCACATTGAAGACTACCTGAGCCTCGGCACGCACAAGGAGACGGCCTCCGGCACGCAGGTCGGTTCTGGGCTGTTAGCGGGGGGGGTGTTTGGAAATCCGCCTAGCCAACACCCCCGTTAACGGTCTAGTACCTAAAATCGTTTTCCAGCCCTCCGACACGAGCACGAAGCAGAAGGAGACGTCGTCGTCGCGCAAGACGCAACGCGTCGTCGACGAGACCAAAAAGGAGAAATAGGACCCCCGGCAGCAGCTACGCGACGATACGTCGGTGCCCCCCCGCGTACACCACCCAATCGATCCCACGATTTTTTCGACTGTTCTCGCTTGTATGCTAATTTCTTTGTGATGCCCCAACTGCGGCGTTGGGGGAATAAATGTGAGAAGTGGATTTCACGACAATTTGCATAGCCCGAAAATTTGGATAAAAATCAACTTCAGCTACGCCGATGGAGAGCTTTGGATGCAAATTTGCATTTTTTTGGATCATTGCCAAACACGGCAATATCGAATTTGCGGTTTTTAAATTTTGCGATTCGCATAATTTGCATAATATCCATAAAAACTTCAATATTTATTGCACGTTAACCATTTCAAAGTCTCAAACAAACCTCTAGAAATTTACATAAAAATCAGATTCCGAAAAAAATTAAGTGAAAAGATGGGGGCTGGGAATTTCTTGAAATTTACACAAAACTAAAAAGATATAAATATGGGTACCGTAGCAAAATTAGCATATTTAGAGAAAACGAAAATAATATAGAAAAAATGTATCACATTTCAGGTAGGGGCACGAAATAGACAGCGTGGTGGACACTCGGGGGAGACTAGGGGGAGGAGCGCGGCGGGGCAGTTTGAGTCTGGTCGTTCGGGGGCTTAGGCTTTGGCTTAGCTTAGGCTTAGCTTAGGCTTAGGCTTAGCTTAGGCTTAGCTTAGGCTTAGGCTTAGGCTTAGCTTAGAAAGTTAACAAAGTTTTTTCATTAAAGTTTTAGCGCAATAAAAGTCTCAGAAAAAATAATTTGAATCCCGAGTCACGGTCAGGTCAAGGCAATCGGCTGGCACATTGGGTTTGTAGAGGGGGGTTACGGTAGCGGGGCAGGTTTTAGAGAATAGAGAATTACGGTATAAAGGTACGGTAGCTTTAAAGGGACTGGTAAGTAAGTCTACATATTCATAATCAGACGATGCTTCTCCTCCAGCGACATGTCGACGGCGGAGCGCTGGTTCCGTCGGTTGTTCCGCAGACGCTCGCGGGCTTCCTAAAAATTATTTTATGATTTTTGCAGTGGATTTTCTGGTTTTCTAATTTGGAGGTTTTGTGATCACCTTGGCGTTGAGGTTGAAGATGTCGTTGAACGGGTCGGCGAGGGCGCCCTTGCCGATGGCCGGTGGACCATCGTTGTATTGGTGGTGGTGGCCGTTCGTTGGAGGGGCCGGGTTGTACGGGGTGTACGCACCATTGTGGGAAGAGTCTGGAAATGGAGGAATTTCTCTCTCTCTTTCTCTCTCTCTCTTTCTCTCTTTCTCTCTCTGTCTGTCTCTCTCTCTCTCTCTCTCTCGCGCGCGCCTTCTATAACTCACCAGAATGACCGTATCCCGAGGAATTCTGGCTGAGCGGCGACGTCTGTGGCGGCGTGATCACCGGCGGGTTGTAGGTCTGGAAAAATTCAACTTATTTTTCAGCCAATTTAAATTCGAAAATCCACTCGCTAACACGGCCACAGCTAGACTAGCAATCGTTAAATTAATGTAGCGACTAGCATTTTAACTAATTAGCATATCTAAGAGTTAGGAAACGAATTTTGGGGGTTTGGCGTTGAAGAACACTGAATTTTAGGTCAATTTCCATGAAATAAAAAGTGGATTTTGTGGTGCAAAAAATAATTTGGCTTTGGATTAGTAGAGTTATTAACAAAAAAATACATTTATATGCTTCATCTCACACTCAAAAACTTAAAACTTTGGTACCCTTAGAAGTCGCAAATTTTGCCTTTTAAAGGGGCTGGGAAAAATTGGATGGAAGACTCGCTAAGACTAACAAAATAAAATCAGGAATTTATGGATTTATTTAATTTAATGAGTTTCAGCAAAATTTCCTAAAAATTCGGGTTGCAAAAAATTATAAAATCGCGAATCTTTGGTATTTTTTCAACTTTAAAATTCCTAAAAGAACTAAGTACAAATTTTTTAATTTCCTGAATTGTTAAGTTATTCAATTAGGTCCAAAAATATTTTTTGGCTTTGGAATCTTCAAGATAATCAGATCGGGCTTTGAATTTTCGGAATCTGATTTGCAATTTTCGAAATATGCAAATTAACCTATCCGTCGGTTCCCGGATCCTTTAAAACCAAAAAGCAACTAAAAAAAAGACACAAATAAACCAAAAAGCACACCACTTCCTCAACGACATGCTGGTGCTGCTCAACAGGCTCAACGTGGACAGCATGTTGCGGCACGGTATCGACAGCAGTCGAGGTTACGGTGGCCTGAGTGGTGATGGGGATGGCGGCGAAGACGGCATCGAGGATATCATCACCAAGCGGTTCAGGCACCACTCCGATTGACGGCCTGCTACTGTCGATGGTATCGTGGCGTACTGGCGGGGCCTCCGGGAGTGGCAATGGGTGCTCCTCGTACACCGACGCGATCACTTCTTGTGTCATTCTGCGAGCTACGGTCTCCGCCTCGGCCTCGGTGATCGTCTCCTGAACACGGCACGCTACGGTATTAGTGAGGCAAATTATAGAACCTAAAAATTAATTATTTTATCTATTAAAATTGGAATTTTTACCAGATTTTATGTCAATTTTTACACTTAACAATAGTTTTCCGGCTAAAAAAGCTTTTAGAAATCTTTCAATTTTAATTATTTAGTTTTATTATGTTTTATTAACTTTTACAACAATTTTTAGCCGAATTATTGCAATCCGAACGTTATTTCGTGTAATTAGTACGGTGCACTCCAAACGACACTCTAAATACTGTGCGGAACACGGTAAAATCAAAATTAAAAAGGACAATTTTGGTAGCTTTTCAACTTAAATTTTTCAAGCATTTGAAGCCAAGCTCGCGAAGCCAACTTAGAAAACTTAAAAATAGTTTAGAAAGCGCAAGCTAAACGCAAAACGGAACGCAAAAATTTGCTACTTTTTCCCGGGGCCACTGTCGATAGGTGTGCGCGTCCTGGTTGACCAGAATGCTCTGAAAAATCGAAAAATCGCATGCTTGGGGCGCTATTTGCATAAGAGGAGACGGTAGTAACAGTAGAATACGGTGGATTTTTTGCTTTTTGGAAATTGCAACGCAATAGGGCAGGTGATGCATGCAAATTCGGTGGAAAGCAAAGAACCGATTTTGCCTTGTTGTTTCCTTTAAATGCTTCAAATAAGAGATAATTCTACTATTCTTAGAGTGTACTCTAAACTACGATACGCTACGTGGCGCTACGTAAGGTTACGCCAGGTTACGCAAGGCTAGGATAGGCTACGATATGCTACGCGAGGATACCCTAGGATGCGCCAGAATACTTTTGAATACGCTGGGCTACAGTAGGCTACGATAAGATACGTGACGCTGCGCAATGGCAAGCCAGGCCACATTACGCTACGTGACTCTAGCCAAGGATTCGTTAGGCTACGCTACGGTACGCCGTGCTGGACTACGGGGGACTACGTAAGGCTACGCCACGCTCCAAATTCCCTCGGGTGTAACCTACGTGTGGCGGGATGACGGTGGAGGGGGCGTGGCTTCGGTGCGCGGGGAAATCCTCGACGTACGAGAAGCTGTACTCCTCCCGGTTCTCCTTGTACCAGCTGCAAAAAAAATCTGTTGCTTTTTGACGCTTGTCGTTTGTAGTTTGTAACCTGTAGCCTAAGGATTAAAAATTTCACCCACCTATTTTAAATTTTCGCCAATTTCTAAAGCGCATTTTAGAATTTTTAGGTTATCGGATTTTCAAAGCTCGTGGAGTGACTATTTAACGGTAGCTTTTATTGAGGAATTTGTAGCTTGTAGCCAATACCTTCTATCCTCAATTAAAATCGCATAAATATACGAAAACTTATGGCTTCCCGGTCCCTTTAAAAAATTTTAGAACTCTTTTAGACCCGAAATTCCGTTACACACCTATCGACATCCTCGCTGGCGACCAAAAGCTGAGTATGGACTGGGGAGCGTTTGATAAGGGTGACGACGTCCTGAAAAGTTAGAAATCAGCAGAAAATCGATCGATAGTTAGCAGAATTCGCATAAATCGTTAATAAGCCGATACCTTGTGCTGGGTGCTGGGGTAGATCAGCTCGCCGTTGACTCCAACGATGCGCTGCCCAGTTTGGAGGCCCGCCTGGAAAATTTGCATAATTTGCATGTGTATGAATTTTTAGGGGGGAATAAATTTCCTTTGGGCTATAGATTTCTGCCTTCTAGGTGCCTTTAAAATACGAACCCGGTCTCCAATACCGCCCGGGTCGACCGTCCCAATAAAATGGCCGCGTCCCTTCTCGGCGTGGAGGTTGAAGCCGAACTCGTCGTTGGGCGACGATTTTTGCTGAAAAAATTAGTTATTTACAATTATTTACAATTATCAAATTTATTTGTGGCTTGAAATCCTATAAATCATAGTTTTAGCTTTTTAGAATTTTTAACACAGGTTTTTAGACTTTTCTAACTCACCAATTCACAAAGACGCGGTCTCGGCTTCATCCCGTCGTGATGAGTAGTGGTCTGGAAAGATTTTTTAGACCTTTCAAGCCATGCTGAGACATGGAACATTTTAAGATTAAAAAATATTTTTGCAAGCAGCAAAAAATCAATAAAAATTCCCTAGGGGGCTGCTTCAAAAATTAATATTCTGGCGCGAGAGAGCGAGAGAGAGCGAGTGAGAGAGAGAGACCTTTTTTGGCAAATCAAACATAGACCGATTTGGGTGGAGGCTGGCCGGAGGGGCATTGAAAGGGATAGTGTTTGGGCAAATATTGCCCCCTTTTTGCATGCATATATTTTTTGGAGGAGGGCGTAGGCAAAAGGGGGAGAGGCAAACCGGCAGAGATATTTAGGGAATCGGCGGGCATTAATAGAGCATTAAACAAATTCAGCGAAAATCAGTAAAAATGCCAAATTTACGAAAAACTCCAAAATCGGGTTTGGGCAAGCTAGCAGAGATCATTGGGGGGGGGGGGGATTGATGGAAGACTAGCAGAGAGCGCTTAGGAATCGAGGGCAAGAGAGCGGGTATAGCGGGTAAGGCCATTTAGGAATTCTAGGTAATCTAGCAAAGACCATTGAGGAAGTTGAGGCAGACAAGCAGAGATCATTTGGAAATCGGACTAGCAGAGATCATTCAAGAATTGCTGGTGAGCTAGCAAAGATCATTTAAGCATATAGGCAAGCTAGCAAAGACCATTCGGGAATTCGCGGGAGGCATGCAGAGTTCCTTTAGGAATCCAACGCAAAATTTCTGCTCCCAAATTTCCGTTTTCTCGAACACCCGCTGCACCAGAGCATACCCCAAAATATTCGAACATCATCAAAGGGGCGAGAGAGTGGGGAGAGAGATAGGGCGAGAGAGAGAGCGTGATAGTGAGATAGAAACACAGACAAACAGACACGTTCCATCCCTCGTTCCACCGGTGCTTGCCTAGGGCAAAAGCCACGGCTCAAAAACAGCGCAGATAAGGAGAAGCGGAAGACAAGGGGAGTGTCAGGAGGAGTAAACGGAATAATACTATGGGCCCGAAAAACGTGACTACAATGGATCGGAGAAGGGAATGAACCCCGGGAATGTGGGGAGGAACGGAGGATGACTAGCTAAGGGTATCGAGACGGGAATTTATGACTAATCGGAGCGAGAGAGAGAGCGGGAGAGAGAGAGCGAGACGGAGCGGGAGAGAGGAGGAGAGGGAGAAAAATGGCACAAAAATTAGCCGCTCCGACTTGAAGCAGTTCGAAGTAATTCGCAAAACCAAATCAATTTTGGACTACGCGCCGCTCCTCAAAACGAACGGCGGAAAAACGCCCCCGTCGGCGCCGCTGCTTTGCGCGTAGCGTCAAGTGGCCAGGCTGGTAGTGGGGGCCAGGCGGGCGGCCTGCCCGGCTTCTTCAAGTGGCACAACCATCACCAACCCCTTGATGGTGATGGCCGTGTACGGGCGAGAGGAACAGGCATATCTTGACGATTTTAATGGGATCGGAAAGCCATATTCTTACCACTTACTCTAATTAGGAATCTTCACAACGAAGCATGCTGGCAATAGACTTTTAAACCAATAAAAACGTTATTGCAGCCGATTATCTCCAAAAACCCAAGGAAAACAGCTAGTTGCGAACAGGTGTCATCGGAAAATACGGAAAAGGTCAGACCAAAACACTTATTTCAAGGTCATTTCACTGGTTTTCCACCGAGAACAGGTTTGGCAACGGGGCGGAAAAGAATTAAGAGCCTTGTGACAATTCAAAAAAATGTCACCTAGCGAAATTAGCGCAAAAAGGCGATACGAATTCATTTACAGAAAATTCCAGATCGCGAGCCACCGAAAACAGCCGGTTTTTTGCAACGGCAAAGCTAACCATCCGTTTTCCAGCCCAATCAAACCCGGATTAGCAAACTGTAAGCCGTTCGCAACCGAAAAAAACGGAAATGGGACCACGCATTCCAAAAAAATGTTAAAAAATGACATCGTCACGACTCGATTCCAATATATTGAAAGAGGGAGAGGGGCAGCGTGGCGACAGGACAATAAAGGGATTCCCGCGGGGGGTTGGGTGCATATTCGGGCGGTGGTTGCTTGTTGTTGCGCGGAACCGGGTTTATGAAATCAGGATTATAATGCGTGGATTGGGTACCCGGGACTCGGGAAAAATGGGCGGAAAATGACAAAAATGCTTTTTTCGGTTTGATGATCAAAATTGCCGGCGGCGCGTAACTTTTGCATGGCTTGTTAACCCCTTTGAAGGTCCAGGAAATACTAAAATCGACCCCTTATTTAGATAAGGTGTTGACGACTATTGAAAGTACCAGGTGGCATCTAAACTCTTTTTAATAACCACTGTTCACAAGTCTAGATGCGTCCGTCGGAACCCAGGTGAATTAGAGGGTGATTTAAGCTCGCCGGTCCCTTTAAAGCAGTCAAAAACCCTCGAAAATCCTGCAAATTCCGAAATCTATGCCCAGATTTGTAGCCAGGATGAGAGACTAATTATCGACGGGGTCGGGGGGGCAATTTTTGTGCCTAGGCCGGAGCCGATGAGAGAAAGAAAGAGAGAGTGGCAAAAAACCCGGTAGAATTCTCGGATCTGCATGCGAAGACGTGAAAAGATAAGAGGCGGTGTAGTGAGGACGGCAGGGCCCTGATTATCACTACTCCAAACGCCGCGAGAAAGGGTTGTATAGTGCTGATAGTTCTTGGAGGGGAACGGTCTCGAACCGGCAAGAAATCGAGAAATTGGTGCTTATCGAGGGTGATTTATTGGGTTGGAAAACGGGGAAGGGATACGACAAAAACGTATATTTTTACCCAAAAATTAATTATGACAGTTCGCAACTACTAGAGAATCAAAGAAAGAGACAGAGAGAGAGAGAGAGAGAGAGAGAGAGAGAGTGCGAGAGTGAGAGAGAGCGAAAAAACAAAGAGCTAGTGAAAAGATTTCCGTACAAAATAAAATCAAAATTAACAAAAAAATCCTACCTTGGTCGGTGCATACCAAGTCCCAGGAGGTGGCGAAGAATTAGGAGGGGCTGGCCGGGAGAAGGAGTCCTAAAATAAAAAGTATTTAAATCTAGAAAACTTTCAACAAGGTACAAACTCAAAAATACAGAAATTTATATTGTTTCCATTTTTGCGCAAATTAAAGGAACCTGTAACTCACCGATCTGGGCTGCGTAGGGAGTGGCAGTCCTCGGGTGGCGTACCACTCGACGGCCGTAGCGTCGAGTACAAGAAGGGAGCATTCATTCGGGTTCGACTTGATGCGAGTGACAACCTCAAGATTGCACAAATTAGAATTTTACAATAACTCCAACTACAAAATTCTAGCTATTAAAATTTTTAGATGGACCAGAACGTCAAAAAGAATCGATTAAACGAGTTAAAATCGAACGTAAATTTTATGGCATAAATTCATTAAAAAAGGTTTAAGGGCAATTGGAAGGCAAAAAACGTATCAGAACCACCGTACCTTGGTATGGTTCTCCTCGATGATGCTGTGCCCATTAACAGCGAGGATTCGATCTCCAGTGCGGAGGCCGCTCTTCTCAGCGATACTGCCGTGATCAACTACACCGACGAATTGGCCCTTGCCCTTCTCGGCGTGCAGGTTGTAGCCGTACTCCTGGAAAATGGCTTTAATTCTTTCTCGCTCTCTCTGTCTCTGTCTTTGTCTCTCTCTTTCTCTCTCTGCTCTCTCTCGCTCTCTCTCGCACCTGTCCAGGGTACTCCTTCGTGAGCGTGCAGAGACGAGGCGCTGGCCCGTCCATCATCTGAAAAATGAATTCAAATTCTGGTACAAGAAAATGCCGACAAATAGAGAAAGATCGAATCATGCAGACAAAAATTGACAAAATTAAAAAATTTCGGCCACTCTCGAAGTAGTAAATGTCGAAAAGGTTGGAAAAATAAGAAAAATGGCCATCAGAAGTATGAAAAAATATAAAAGGCCGACGATCATCAAATAATGCCGAACGATAAACTTTAGGATTTTGAAAAATCAGCACAGATGTCGAAAACGGTGAAAACGGTCAGGGATATCCACAGGAAAAAACTCGGAATCCCTTCGCAAAATCTTGCCATGATGTCGAAAATGCCAAAAAATGCCCACAACAAGTTATAAAAGTAAAAAATGACGAAATGTTTTCTCTCCCCTACTACAAGGAGCTCAAGGCGTTCAGAACAATGATAAAAGATGAATAGATGGTGATAAATGTTCTGCAGAAACTGTCTGCGCCACAGAAGAAGGGAATGGGGACACCGAAAAAAGGAAAATGACCCCAGGAGAGCTCGATCTACGTAAAAAGGCGCGGAGGGGAGAACGGGATTTATCGTGATAGTGAGAGTGATACGTTAGAGGTGTCGATAAGTGTTTTAAGAAATTAGCCTCGAATTCTGACCAAATTTGCACCAAAAATGACGGCGAGAGAGATAGAGCGCGAGTTAGAGAGAGCGAGAGAGACATAACGAGGGCGAGCGCGGGAATGCTAGAGAGAGAGAGAGAGAGAGAAAGAGAGATAGAGAAAGAGAGACAGATATTTTAGAACATTACGACACGTTAATACGAGCGTAGCGTATGTCCTTAAATGTACGCATTTTGTAAAAAAAAACGGATTAGTAGCTTGGCTCGTACCATTTAGGGTAATAGCCAGAGGTACCATCTGGGGTCTGGAGAGTCTACCAAACCGGGTCAACCCCAAAGCATTTTCTCCCGGCCGTCTTCCCCTTCTTCCGGGGGTTGACCCAGCCAAACGAAAGTCGGTAGTTTTTGCATATCGATGCCCGAGAAAGGGGAGAGAGAGAGGAGGCGAGAGTGAGAGAGAGAGAGAGGACAGAGGAAGTCATACACGAATTTCTAGGCTTCTGGGTTCCTTTAGAGGCAGCCCGAAGTCAACTATGACCTTGAAAAGTACTCGAAAACTACAAAAATCAATAAGCCAAAATTTCCGATACGTTGCCGATACTAGGCGGCTAATTTTGCCCCTCACTCCCCTCGTAAAGTCCAGCTAAAAGGTGGCAAGCGTCGGAGAAGCCGAGTTATCAGTGGTTATGGGATGAGAAAAAGGGTCCGAGAATGGGATTGTGGCTGACAGAGCTAGCGAGAGAGAGAGAGAGAGAGAGAGAGAGAGAAAGAGAGAAAGAGAGAGACTCAGAGCCTACTAGCTTATCAGATCCCCGCCGTACCCGTGGATTATTACTGGACCATCGATCTATTCCCGCCCCTAAAGGAATTGGGAAGGCCATGGGGGGATGGCGCAATAGGTTACGCCGCTCGCGATTCGAATTGGGGGTCAGGGTTCGGGGCCATTGTGACGAAATTTGCATACAGAAGCATGGGAATGGTGCCGTAACTTTTAACACTATTAGGTTTCTAAAATCCAGGAATATTTGGGTGAGCCCCGGAGAGCCACGTTCAGCTTATAAACAGTACAGTAAGAACGACAAGGTTGAAAAACAAACCAGAAAACCGAAAAATACACCCTGAAACGTAAAATGAGCAAAAATTCAAATTCTCCACTCGGCTTCTGAACTCTCTGGGGAGGACAAGAGCAATTCGCAGATTTTGCGGGTTTTTGGGTGGGGGGTGTTGTGTGGGGGTTGTATTTGTGTGTGTTTCGGAGGGGAACAAGGGTCTTTTCCAAAGGGAATCCGCTTATTTTCAGTTCTCCCGGTGGAATAAGCCGCGGGGTGGGCGGTCTAAAGTTTGCCCCCCGAAGCCTCCGGGCAAAAGAATATAAGAAGGAACCAGAATATCTGCATTTGCATAAGAAGAAACAATGGGTAAGATGTTCACTGAAAAAGTTGTTTTCTGGAGAGAGAGAGAGAGAGAGAGAGAGAGAGAGAGGGAGAGAGAGCGAGAGAGAGAAAGAGAGAGCAACATAAAGAGATAGTCAGGGAGCGACAGAGAGAGAGAGAGCGAGAGAGAGAGCAAGAGTGAGAGAGATGTAACTAGTACCGATCGGTCCAGTCGGCTTTTTAAAGGGATCAGGAAGTCAATTACCTACGCACCCCATAATTAGACTCTTAGAAAAAAGCTAGCAATAGATCTCGATCGTTCTGGGACCAGCTTAGCGCCCAAAAAAATAAATACATGAGGTGTGGGAGAGAGCGAGAATGAGTGAGAGAGTGAGAGAGAGAAAGAGAGAGAGAGAGAGAGAGAGAGAGAGAGAGAGAGAGAGGGCGGAAGGCCGGGCGCGTGACCGAGAGAACCAGACAGACAGAAAGCGAATTAAAGCTAGTTAAACTCCGTCCGAAAACTCGGAAAGCATCCAAAAAACAGAAATCCATATTTTTCGCTGAAAAAAATCACTAAATTACTTAACTTAAATAAATTGAAAATTGAAAAATGCCAATTGGCGCTAAAAAGAGGGAAATCAGTGTGTGTCTGCAGCGTCGAGCGGATTGTTGCGGTCGAAAAATGGGATAAATTATTGACGAGCCCGGACGAGACAAAGAAATGGCACCGGACCGCCGGCCATTTCTCAACTATGGTTTCACTTCCCAGGTGGTGGGGGACGAAAAAATGAGGCGGCGAGAATGGAGAGGGATGATTATCATAACCGGACACCTCGCAGGGGGGAGAAGCTGAAGGGCAAACAGGTATTCGGGAGTCGAAAAAGGATGAAGAAAACATTTTTTGTCCAGGTTTCGATTAAAGAAACCGGCCGACAAAACGCCGATAACCTAATTTATCGAATCTAAAAGGCCCGGAACGAAAATGCCGACAACAAGCTGCTTCCAATTTTGAGAGCCAACACTAGAAATGACGCCCACCGGAACACCATGGCTAACGATGCTGAGAGAAAAAAATGCCGACATTTGAAACCTTGACTGCCAAATGCCGAGAGCGAAAGCGTAAACAGGACAAAATGCCGACAAAACGCCGGTATGCTGAAATTAAAAACTGGGACAAGCAAAGTTGCCGACAGCCGGAATGTCGAAATAAAAAGTGCTACGATCAAAATTGCCGACAAAAACCCGGAATACCTATCTAAAATCCCGACGGTAGCGATGCCGCCACCCGGTACGCCGAAAGGAAAAGTTTGACAGCAAAAATGCCGACAAAAACCCGGATTTACGATGCGGTTAGTCAAAATGCCGACAGCCGGAACCCGGCGGTTTAAAATGCCGAGAGCAAAACGCCAACAATTCCAAAACCTTTCTCTTCAATCTCTCATCCCATTGACCCGCCCGACCCGAAAACGCGTAAACAGTAGCGTACCGTAGCCCAAGGGGTCTGTTTTCGGGAAAGGGGTGCTTGGAGCTGAAAACATACGGGTCGTAACCTTGAATCACCCCCGCGGCGCGTGCGTGCAAAGGCCAGTGGCGGAAAGTTCAGTGCTGTACGGAGGTGTCCGACGGAATATTGGAAAATTACAATTGGCGTGATAGCCGGGAAGAAAATGGAAACATTTGGCTTCGCATAATTAGTTAGATATTATTTTAGGTTTTCAATAATTTCGAGAAAGAGAGAGAGAGAGAGAGAGAGAGAGAGAGAGAAATAGAGAAGGAGACAGAGGGAGGGAGATGGAGAGAGCGCCATAATAACAATTTAAGCGATTGGAAAAGCTAAATATTGAAGCTGAAAAAATCTATCATTTATTTCTGACCTAGGCTTAAGAATTGCATCCCAGAAAATTGACGGAACATCAAGAAAACCTTTCGAATTAAAACGGATTTTGAAAAGAGGCGAAAATAGGCTAAACTTCAGTCAGTCTGTCTGTCTGTCCCGCTCTGTCCGTCTGTCCATTCGCAAGTCAGAATGGAAAGGTTCTACCGCCCTCCAATTCAAGGGCATCCCCCCATTCAATTCAGCCGCCCCCCCGAAAAAAGTATCCCGAATCGAGGGCGAAGGTGGGTTCCAAAATGAGGGTAGGTGCCCAAAAATGAGCCGGAGCCGTTCAGTGCTTGACATTATTCCCAATAAAAAGCCTGAACAAAAACCCGCACTTGAGAAGGCTTTTAAAGGCTTTGGAAAGACAGAAAACCCCGAATCCAAGGCCCGCACTTTTTCTACCCATCAAAAATCTCGACCCCCTATTTGCAGATTCCGATCTCTACCGGACGGCAATTCCGTGAAGGCGTTCCTCCTTCGGAGGCTAATTTGCACGAATTTGATGGTCATTGGACGGGGGGGGAGCGGAATTGGGCGGATCGTCTCGGAATCCGAAGCCAAAAAAGTCAAACCAGCTCGATTTGGGGCACAGATTGGACCCAAATATCATAGAAAAAAATGGTAAAAGCTAAACTACAGTTGCAAAACTTAAAAATACTATACAACGTGTTAAAGGAAGCCGCAAGGCAGCAAAGCCAGCAAAAAAATGCAAAAAAACACAAAAATGTTACTGAAAACCACAAAAATCATCGATAGACAATCCGGACCGGCAAAAAAGTGCTAAGAAGTCAGAAAAATTACATAGAAAATTACGGTAAAAAAAATATGCAAATTAAGAGTTGAAGAGTGGTTATTTTGGAAATTTAAATAAGGGAAGAAAACTGACAAACCAAGAAAGACAATTTTCAGTCGTTTCAAACTCCAAAAAACGCCTCAAAAAATCGGCTTCCCTTTCTCGGGCTGGGCTAATCGAAACCGTAAGCCGATCAAGGAGAAGCCGCCCCAAAATTCCGCCAAACTACTATCATCATTCCGAAGGGGGGCCAGAGATTTCGTTGGCAGCCGCCAGGCGCCAGCACCGAGATGACAGATCCCGAACCGGCAGTGGAAGGGGCCAAGAGAGAAAAGCAGCCACAGATTCGGGCTGATAACCGGGCACTCTCTCTCCCTCCTCCCTCCTCTCTCTCTCTCTCTCTCTCTCTCTCTCTCTTCTCTCTCTCTGTTTCTCTCGCATTTTGTGTTTGGAAAGGCTCTCCAAACCACAGGCTAGGCGAGGCGCGCCTGCCGGTGGTTCAATCGGATAGTCAGAAGCCGGGAAAAGCATGGAAATTCGGAAAATCGTGTTTTTAGAGCTGCTATACGCCCTTCCAATGCGTAATGGATCAGCTTCTCGTGGAAATACCTAAATTTACAAAGGATTCCAAGGGAATCATAGGGCACGAAAATCAACCCCCGGATTTCGACATGTGATCGGCACGGGAAAACGTCAAGATCCCGACAATCAAAATCCCGACAGTCAAAATGCCGACATCCAAGATGCCGACGACCAAAAATGCCGACGGTCCAATATGAAAAATGCTGCCAAAGCAAAAACGGCACAATATGTTGCGATTTGGCAGTCGCGATTTTGGCTGTGGGGATTTCGCCTGTCGGGAAATTTTTAGGCCGGATTCCTGGTTTCGTTTTCAGCCGGGATTACGACTGCCAGGGTTTTTGGCTGTCGGAATTTTTGTTGTCGGGATTCTTAGGCCGGCATCTTGTGTCGGGATCTGGTTTATTATTGTTGTTTTCGGTATTTTCGAAACGGTAACGCTATTTGCGAAAAATTCGACAAAAAACAGGCTGGCGCGCACGCTGGTTTGTCGATAATCCCGTAGGAACGTGGAATGGAACGCGAGGCCCCCGGAATGTATGTAAACAATCCCAAATCGCATCAAATGGTCCGCAAATGCGGAGCATCGCGCGGGGGAAGGGCAAACGAGCAGAGATCGTTTGGGAACGGGAGTTAACGAGACCGTAAATGCTAGATGTTTGCGGTTTATCATATATCAAGGATGACAACCCTCTGGGGAAATTGGAGGCCATAACTATTAATGTCTTAAAGAAACCTTAAGCATAAAATGTGGATTTTGTTGGACTTTAAAGAGACCGCGAAGGAAAAGAAATCAGAATCCAGCACCCCCATGTGGCTGCCATCCAATCGCCCTGGGCGACGATCTGATCGACACGACTTTTTTTCAGGGATGCCTAGAACGGGATCGACGATGCCATCCCCCACAATTGGGGGATCTATTCCGAGCGCAGCCGAAAAAGGCAAAACTCGTAATGAGGATCGTTGCATAGTCGGGCAGGGAAAAGACTCGCGACAAGAAACTGGTTCAGGGGGATTGACCGGTGGGGAAAATATGCAAATAAGGAGGGATAGAGACAGTGAGAACGAGAGAGAGAGCGAGAGAGAGAGAGAGAGAGAGATAGCCTTGTAATAATTTTAGTTACACCAACGATTTTGGAAAAAATTATTCAAACCGGTCTCAAAATTTTGGATAACGAAAGTTTCCGCTCCCATCCCCTGTACACTCACCGAAACGTGCGCTGTAGCAGCACAAACTCCTGAATATTTATGGGACACCCGGACGACGGGAAAAGGATCGAAATCCGATTATAGCAATGGAATGGAATGGGGGGGGGAAGACATGGGAACACGATGATACACACACCGCCAACTGGGGGCGAAAGTCTCGGAATTTTCGATAAATTGACGGGAATTTTAAAGGCTTCAAAAAGCAACAAACCAGAGAGAGAGAGAGAGAGAGAGAGAGAGAGAGAGAGCTGGAAAGAGAGAGCAGAATAGAGGGAGAAAGAGCGGGCAATCAGCGTTCCTCTGAAAAAATGCAATGTGGAAGTAGTTCATCAACGGAAAATTGGCACCTAGGCGATAGAATTTCGGAATTCTCGCTCCGGAAATGAGACACTGATGCGGCTGCGCAAACGGTGCAAACCACGGCATTATGGCAGACTATCTCTCTCGTTCGTTCTCTCAATCACGTTCTCCCTCTCTCTATCTCTCGCGCTCTCTCTCTCGCCTGCACTGGCTAAATTCCATAACTGATGCGCGTGCGGCGCTATTAATCATCGCGCGCACCTGATTGTGGTCGAGGTGGAACCGAAATGTTGAGAGGTGTGAAATGGAAATTTTCCAGAGAGAGCGAGAGAGAGAAAGAGAGTGAGAGAGAAAAAGAGAGCATTATAGTGAGAGCGAGAGACATCGTTTATGCAAATTTCGGTCCGAAATGACAAATTTTAGCCATATCTAGCACTAGCAAACACGATTCGTTGAATCACTTAGCAAGGGTAAACATATCGAGAGCCAGAGAGAGCGAGAGGGCGAGAGAGCGAGAGAGAGTGTGAGAGAGCAACAGATAAACAGTTCCGCCACACTACGGCCTTGACGCACCGCCCTGTAGGGGGGTCGGAATGGCGTGCGCGCAGTAATGCGGATACACCCACCGTGTAGAACAAGGGCAAACAGTATGCAAACGGAACGGAAGAGAGAGCGAGCGGGATGGAGAGGGTGCAGAAAGAGAGAGCGCGAGGGAGAGAAAGAGACACGAAATCGCGTCCCAATAAGGGGCCAGCCATTGCATATGGATTGGGGGCTGTAATCGGCCAGCCGGTGGGTAGGTCGCGGCGTCTCTTTCTCTCTCTGTCTCTCTCTCTCTCTCCCTTTCTCTCGTCTACCTGTATCCCCCTATGAATTGCATGGGTATGATGTGTGACATGAGAGCCACACACACACACAATGCCACAAAAGGACAGGTCGTCCTGGGACCTGCTTTTTTTGAGAAACTTAGAGGAACTACAGATTGCGTGAGGTAGTGCAGCTAAAGGGGCAGCGAATGAGCCTTTTGCAAAAAAAATAAATTGGTACCTTTGGCGCTAGGTAGGCGTAAGGAGTAACGTAGTGGCGAGAAGCGTAGCGTAGCACAGCTAAATGCGGGGGGCGAGAAGCTTAGAAAACGCAAACTGGTAGGTGGCGTCCGGGTTGGGTGTACGGAGTAAAGTAACGTTGTGTGTCATGATATAGCGTTGCGTAGCGTAGCGTAACGTAGCGTAGCTTAGGCGTTGCGTAGCGCATCCAAAACGACCGAGAAAGTCACGCAATAACCGCAAATTGGCAAATAAATAGCGGGGTAGCCGGAAGGAGTAGCGTAGCATAATGTTGTTTATCGTAGCGTGGGGCAGAGCAGGCAAAAACGAAAGCGAGAAGCTCCGCAAAAAAAAACGAAAATTGGTGTGTAGCGAGCAGGGTGGGCGCAGAGTAACTAGCGTAGTCTGCCGTAATTGAAAGCAATGTAGTGTAGTTACAAGGAGTGGTTGTTAGGGTGCCTTTTTAAATTTGCTAAAGCACCTTTATCGATCAGCACTTGTTGAAACCGGTATCTTGCTTAGAATTTTTTCTATTGAACTAGCTAGGTACCGTCCCGAAACTTCAAAAGCACCCAAAAGCGACCCCTTGTTAGCCTGACGTAACTTAGCGTAGTGTAGTCAAAAGAGAACGGGAAGCTTCCCGAAAAAATGCAAATTGGTAGGTGGCTGCGGGTGGGGTGGGCAGGTGGCAGTGGTGGGGCCTGACCGATCCCATCCCCACCATTTAGCCATAGCAACGAAGCGCCGGCCGGGGACGCGTAAACAATACTTCCCCATTAAACAACGCACAAATCACCCCAAAAATTCTTGGCAACCTGCCAAAAGTGTGGCGACGACCCGGGGCTTCTCGAATGAAAAGCCTGCTGAACGTCCACAAGACGGTGGGAGAGCAAATATGACCCGGACCGCGTGCCCCACGCGTCACTTTTCCGCAGCGTTTTTTCCGCGCGGACCATTGTGGCGGAGAGAGAGAGGGAGAGAGATAGAGAGGGAGATAAAGATGAGAGAGAGAGAGAGAGAGAGAGAGCGAGAAAAGTTTGGATAGTCTGCTAGGGCCATCAAGACACCTCGGATGATTCGACAGGTCGATTTGGAGTGGCTTGAAGGGGGCAGAGAAGTTTGTATTAGAGGGGCTTAGAGTTAAAATTCCAATTTTTTAAGAATTATGTATCTACTTGATTGCCGTAATCTCGCAGGAGCCTAATCCTTCTTCGGGTTCACGTTTTTATCGAAATCTTGGAATTTATTTGGCTTACTTCGTCGCTACCAAATTCCCCTCCTCGGATTTAGACTACGCGCGGCAACTTTCAACTTTTTTCCGGGGTTTTTTAGCAGCATTTTCAACCTTGTTTATGCTTTGAAATACTGTAGAAAGCATTCAACTTGTATCTAATGTTTAAAAATGAGTGATTCTGACTACAGTAGTCTAACATTCCCAAAATTCGGCAGAAACCGCTTGGTTTTTTGTGTTTTGGTCTACCAATTTTCCGGCCTTGCTTTTTCAATTTCCAAGATTTTTAATTCAATTCTGGGTCGGCATTTCCCTCCAAAAACAAGTTTCCCGGTGCTCCGAACTCCAATCGCCAGGCTCCTAATTCCTCCAGAATCGCCATCAGTGCTAATCCGTACGCGGCGGAAAAGCGGAAAAACGGGCATGGGCCCCGAGGATTTCACGTTTCCGCCCCAATCCTATTGACGGTGTGGATGTCGGCTGTCGCGTAATGTGGCGAGAGGAGGGTCCTGATGCCATGGTCCAAACAGAGAGAGAGAGGGAGGGAGAGAGAGAGAGAGAGAGAGACAGACAGACAGACAGTCACACATACAGACACAGAGATGGTATTATTGACATAAGCTTTGCGCTGACTCGACACACTATCCTCTCTTCTATTCCATCATCCATGAAACAGGTGTGTATGTATGTTGGTCTGCATGCAGCAATGAAGCATCGTCATTGAGGAGGGGAAGGGATTTCCGGATCCGTGTCTTGAGCTCTCTCTCGCTCTCTCTCTCTCTCTCTCTCTCTCTCTCTCTCTCGCCGTAATCTGTAGTTATTACATAACGGAATAACTTTATTTAAGGCTTTTTGGTGGCCGCCTTCTTGGCCTTCTCGAGCTTCGCGCGCTTGGCGGCGTTCTCACCGTTCTAAAATGGATTTAGTGATTAAAAAGCTTTACGAGTTATTCGCGTTTAATTGATATAATAAAGTCTACCGATAGATGGCTTAATTGAATGAGAAATACTCTAAAATAGAAATGATTACTTTATTTTAGCTTAATCTAAATAGCCCTTTCTAAAATTGGCATAAATACATCATAAACTACGCATTATTCCTCAAGAAGACTTCAGTCTAGTTTAAGTTTAACCCATTACAACTCTTTTCTCATTAAATGGCGTCAGAAAATCAACAAAAAATCCACTAAAAGTCCTGTCGATTAAACCGTGAACCCACGTCGTCGGCGCTAAGCGGGTAGACGATGTGCTTCAGCTAAAAAAAAGTGATGGAGTATTGTAATTTATTGAAGTATTTTATCTATCCCTGCTGAAAAATACCTTGGCGAGAATGTCCTTCTTGGCGCCGGCCGTCACCTCGTTGCGCTTCACCTCGGCGGTGCGGAATGAGGCGAGCAGGGCCTTGTCCGAATCGGAGAGGCTAGTCTCCTGAAATCGTCATTTTCATCTCGAACCCACCGAACTTACAATCTTGTTGGCCTCGGTGAGCTTGCCGTTGATGGCCGACTTGGCTTCGAAGAACTTCTTCTGAAAAAAAACAGGCTTTGTCCGCTATTCTATAAACTTTAGTATAAATGTTCATCAGTTTTTATCTCGCTACCTTTGAGGCATCAGTCTCAGCAAGCTTCTCCAGCTTGTCCAACTTGTCGTTGATCGAGCCCTTGCCATTCAGAATTGCGACGAGCTGCTCGTGATTGTCGCTGGTCAGAGATCCGCGCCAGTTGCTGATCAACTTTTGCTAAAAAGTAAAACTGGCAAGCGTATCTTAAAACCTTATAAGCACGTATAACGCTAACATACGCGCTAACATTTAATAAATACAACCCATTGTTTCCTTAAAACCAACTCCGGGCGAAACATCAATAGCGGCATCAGCCGCGAAAACAGCCGCCCCAGCGCACAGCGAGAAGATGATGAGCCCGTACATCCCGATTCCGTTACAGTCTGTGATTTCGCCAAGTCGGAATACTTTTATAGCTTCGTCGAGCGTGGAACTCGTCCCATCTTCTCACACGCA
Source organism: Mesorhabditis spiculigera (assembly GCA_958295435.1). Lineage (NCBI taxonomy): Eukaryota > Metazoa > Nematoda > Chromadorea > Rhabditida > Rhabditidae > Mesorhabditis > Mesorhabditis spiculigera. Next base: position 48,058 of record CATQJA010001501.1, read on the forward strand.
TCTCCTTTGACCGCATATGGCCGCGCAGAGTCGTAAGCAAGGGACCGCCTTGTGTTATAGTAGTAAATCTCGTGAAGCTCAAGAAACTCCACAGACTCCACGTCCCAAGCGTCATACTAGAATCATCTCGAAGTGTAATGTGTGAATACGGTCATCCAGACGTGTTCGTTAGAGTTCAAGCAGACGCAGCATAGACAAAAAACTTTATTCTAGATTACAACATGTAAAAAGGTACTACCACTACAAAAAATTACACAACCTGACACAAATTACAAAATCACAACATGGGAATCAGACGGGGAAAAGCGCAGGCACGAAAAATTGGGCGAGAATAAATACGATAGAGGGAGATTTAGTGGAATTTCTTGACGGCTTCGACGATGTGGCGGGCCGAGATGCCGAACATGTCGACGAGGTCATCTGGCGGTCCGGAGCGGGGCACGCCAGAGACGTGCAACGAGCGCACGCGGATGCCGGCATCAGAAAACGGCGGCAGAGACCTAAAAAAAGAAATAAGCCTGGAAAAGGAAAACTCACCGTTTCCCCAATGCCGCCCGCGGCGAAGTGGTCCTCAACGGTCACGACCTTGCCTCCGGTGCGCTTGGCCTAGAAGAATAATATATGAAACAGAAAGATAAAACTCACGTGCTTGACAATAGTTTCCCCGTCGATCGGCTTGATGGTGAACGGGTCGATGACGCAGGCGTGCACGCCAGACTTCTCCAGCTCGTCAGCAGCCTAGGAAACATAATTCTTGAAAGTTTAAGAAAAATTACCTTCAAGCACTCGTACAGCGTCACTCCAGCGCCGACGAGCACGATCGAATCCTTCTCGTTCTCGCGCAGCACCTTGGCCTTGCCAGCCTAGAAAAATAATTCAAGCATCAAGTAGTAGCAAACCTCAAACTTTTCATCGTTGGCATAGAGTACGGGGAGCGCGGGGCGTCCAGTGCGGATGAAGACGATGCCTAAAACAAAAATAATACAAGAAAAGCTTGAAATAGCACCTTGAATGTTGGCGGCCATCTCGGTGGCACGCTCGGCGCTGACGGCGTCGGTTGGGTAGAAGACGGTCGAGTCGGGAATGGCGCGGAACAGGGCCAGGTCCTATAAAAAAAGTTTTGGTCGAGTGAGCAAGAACTACCTCCAGGGCCATTTGTGAGGGTCCATCCTCTCCGATCGACACGCCGACGTGCGAGCCGGTGCACTTCAGGTTGGCGAACGACACGGCGGCCATGCGCAGTTGGTCGGCGGCACGGGTGAAGAAGGCGGCAAACGTAGAGGAGAACGGGATGGTGCGGCCCCGGCACTGGGCTCCGACGGCGACACCGACGAGATTCTGAAAAAAAAAGTTATCAACGTCACAGAATATAACTGATTGCAAGTATAATGTAATAAGTATAATTGCAAATATTATAAGCATTACCTGCTCGGCAATGAAGCACTCGATGAACTGGTCGGGCTTGTCCTTCAGCAGCTTCTCCGAGAAAGTCGAGTTCTTCGTGTCACCGTCGAGGCCGATGACGCGCGGGTTGGCCTTGCCGAGCTTCGCCAGAGCCGTCCCGTATGCCGCGCGGGTGGCCACCTTGTCGCCCTTGGTGTACGCCGGCGGGTCGCTCATCTTGATGGAGCCGATGTGGAGGTCAACCTATACAAAAGATAGCTGCAAAACCTAAAATTTTACCTTCGGGGCGTCCTCGATCGGCTTCTTCGGCGCCAGCTTGCCCTTCTGCGATCCGTGGTAGCGCGCCTTGATGGCTTCAATTTTCTCGATCGGCACCGGCTTTCCGTGCCAGTTGTCCTGATCGGCGACCCCATCGATGCCCTGGCCCTTGTGCGTCTTGGCGATGATTGCCGTCGGCTTGTCCTTGGTGTTGCGCGCCGTCTCGAGGGCCGCGGCGATCTGCTCGACGTTGTGCCCGTCGACGACGATGGCTTCGAAGCCGAAGGCGGCGAAACTAAAACGAAAAATTAAATTTTGTACTCAAAAGTGTTCGTAAATGCCGAGAATTTAAACTGACCGGTCCCGGTAAATTTCGACGTGGTGTCCGAGCTGGGTGGCCTGCGACTGCCCGAGACGGTTGACGTCCACGATGGCGACCAGGTTGTCGAGCTTGTAGTGAGAGGCGAAAGCTAAACAACAAAATGAAAGCTTTGAAAGGACAAGCTTACAAGCAGCTTCCCAGACGGCGCCTTCAGCCGATTCACCGTCTCCCATCAGGCAGAAGACGCTAAAAAGCAATAATTTTAGACCATAAAGCAGCTGTCGTACCGGTACGAGGCCTTGTCGATGTATTTTCCGGTGTAGGCCATGCCAGCGGCGCAGGAGAGGCCCTGGCCGAGCGAACCGGTGGCGACGTCGATGAAGTTGAGGCGCTGAAATAAAAAAAAAGTAAATAAAAATCCCAACAAAATTACCGGAGTAGGGTGTCCCTCGATGTCCGAGTTGATCTTGCGCAGCGTCAGCACATCGTCGTGCGACAGGAGGCCGGCCTCCTCCCAGGCTGCGTACAAGATGGGGCAGGCGTGGCCCTAAAAGAAAAAAACTTCAGAAAAAGCACCAATCAAACCTTGGAGAGGATGAAGCGGTCGGCGTGTTCGCTCCTCGGGTTCTTGACGTCGTAGCGCATCTCGTGGAAGAACAGGGTCGCCATCAGCTCCGCCGCCGAGGTCGACGAGGAGGGGTGACCCGACTGAAAAAAAAGCTTGAGACAATTCTGAGAAATTATACCTTGGCCACGGCGGTCATCTCGATCGAGGACACGCGCATCCGGTTGGCGACGTCCTCAAGATCCTTGCGCAGCTCCTCGTTGACCGGCGACATCTTCGAAGTTGTGGCCTAAAAAGAGAGTCGATTAGAACGCGTAGAAACGCAGACAAAAAAAAAATAGAGAAATCAGAAACTCGAATTTTTGAACGCCCTCAAAACCTCCATTGAAAAAAAAAGAGGAAAATAAAAGTTAAGCCAAAAGGTAGAAGCTAAAGCCGAAAACCATGCAGCACATCATTGTGACAATACAATTTCTGGCCAGGCACCCGGCTCTATCAAGAAAACGGGTTGTAAGCAAAAGCAATGGCGTGAGTGGAGGCGAACGGGGGAGCAACAATATGCCGATGGGATGGTCTGATATAGGGATCGATAGTCCCCGGCGGCAAAGACAGGCCAGACAGGATCTCGCGAGTGAATAAATGAGGGTCCTCGTCGTATTACTCATCCACAAATCTTATAGAAAATGGCCTAGAAAAGCCTCAACTAATTCGGCCCGTGTGAAAATGGGATGACAAAAGTGTTATAAACCAGATCCGCTCCTAAAAACAAAAGTGCACCCATATCACTAGATATCTTTATCCTTACAAGGCTTATTTGCCGATTTTTAATGCACGTAGGCCATCAAAGTAATTGTTACCATTATTAAACGGAAAATTAGAGGAAACGAGCGTAGAAATAGCAAGTCTTTCCGCAAAATGGCCAGGGCCGGGGGCAGAGAAGGGCTGGTCAAGGAGAGAGGGATCGGTCTCTGCGCAGAGGATTCGAAGAGCAATACGCAGAGCCGGGCGAAAAAACGCGCCGGCCGTTCGGCGGGTAAACAGCGCGGCGAGCGACGGGGCAAGGATGTTTGTCGCGGCAAATTGATCAAGGAAAAGCGAATTATCGCAAGCATGATGTGAAAAAAATTGAAATGGCCTGAAAATCGAGGGGTCCAGTCGCGGGGCATTCTTTAGAATCCCACTCGAGCGTGCTACTGTGTAAGTAGTATAGCACGTACTTAAGAAAAGCGCACCAATGGCTTGCGGAAACCGAAAATGCTTACCGGAAAATAGCGCATTTTTTCAGATAAAATAAGTATAAATAACGTTGTAGAGATAGTTAACAACCCTGCTTTAGGCTAGCCGGCGCCAAAATTCTCGAAAAGCCTTTCCCCCGCTATCAGTCGAGCGAACGCAAGCAGATAGCTAATCAAAGTGGCCGAACACGCGCTTGCCAATGACTAAAATCGAAAGGTTGTCATCGAATCACGTACTAGAATCTGTGGTGGCTGGCCTTACGGAACGTATCGGTACCTTAGACCTTGCAAATTTTATTCTCTAACAAATTCCAAACGAAATCACAAACCAAGCTATACCAGAATTGAGTATTCGACAGCGGGATCACAGCTAGGGAGCATTTTACGGGTGTTAGCAATAGAGTATATGTCGGCACCGGAAGTCAGATAATTCGGGGGCAAGTCTCCTAACAAGGAAATATGTGGATGTGTGTGATAGCCAAGAGCCAAAAATGCCGAGGGAACCCGAAAGGGGGGAAATCGCATTTGATTGGCCCAGAAGAAAAATATTATGGGCAGCTGAAGACGGAGCGGAGGAAGAGTTCTTTGGCGTTGGATGAGCAAAAGGTAATCGTGCAGCAGAAGAGGATTGAAAAAGGCCTATTTTTCAAATTTTGATAGATAGGAGACGGGCAGGTGAAGGTGGAGCGGGTCCCGGATGCAGCTGAGCAATCGGCGAAGTTCGTCAACCTAAAAAGAGTTTCACTTTCAATATTAACAAGCCCACCTCGTCAACCAGCCGGTTGTATTTGTCAATGTCGAAGCTGTGCTTGGCGGCGCGCTTGTAAAATTGTCTGGTGAAGATGCGGTACCGGGCGAGCGTGTACTCGAAGGGCTTAAAAACCATTCAATCTAGAAAAGAAGTTAAATCTGACCTGTTTAGTGTATAGATAGTAGCCAAAAGACGCGATTACAGTCGAGAAAGTCGCAAAGTAGGTGACCGGCTCCATGATGTCCCACGAGAAGTCCCACCACGTCAATCTAGACGAATTTTTAGGTTTATTCGAGGGTTACCGCTTACCTCGCAAAAATGCCAGTCTGCAATCCCATCGCCCCGAAGAAGCCGACCAGCACGCGCTCGGAGTGCTGCTCACATTCGCGCTCGATTTGCTGCTTCGTCTAGAAATTACAACATTAAGTGTAATTATGTTTTTTTTACATCTAACAACGGCTGCAGCTCCTGCTCAGCTTTTTCAAGGCGCTCCTGCAATTTGCGCTCCCGTTCCAGCTTGTACTCGTCGACGTTGAGGACGCCGTGCAGTCGGGCGACGATCGCTTTCAGGTCGTTTAGCTCGCGGACCCTGGAATAAAATTATAATTATTTTCTCTTTATTAAAATTAAAATTTCAATTATTTAACTTTCAATTATCTTTATCCTACTATATATAAAAAAATAGTGTCTGTGTGTGTGTGTGTGTGCATTTGCATGCAACTTCCGTCCGTATGTTCCAGTCGTATCTCAATAAAGGAAGAAGTTAAGGGCATGTATGATACGTCATTAGGTGCGTAATGGTCATGACACCACTGCACACCCATCAGATTTTCAAAAATCAGCTATTTTCGATATTAAAATTAGGTTTTTGTGAAAATCTCACTCGGCCTCTTTGTTAGGAATCAATTTGCATGCGCCGGAAGTGGGGAGAGCCTATATAATGGGGGAGAGGACGCGCTTTTCATTTTTTTGCACAGGAATTCAGGAGTTTATGCAAAGTGATGAAGTATGGGGGTAAGACGGGGCCAGGGTTGAAAAGTCGCGAAGCGGCTTTTCAACCCTGGTTTATCTAGAAAAAAGTATGTCCGATTTTACCTATCCGTCGGCTCCTCAACATTTCCCTCACGCACCGCGACGTCAAAAATTTTGTCGTTGACCCGCAATCGAAAAGCGCCAAATTGCAGTAGGTGCTCTATCGAGGTAGAAGACGAAATTCGGGTACCATCTGGAAGCCACTTTATATAAATTTTTTTCATTTTCCTACCTGGCGAATAAATCGAAGCATGGTCGATTCCCCGGTCTTCACGCCGAAGTTGTGCGCAGAACGTTCCTACCTAAAAAGCCATCAATTTTCAAAAATTGTCAGTTATTACCGTGTCCGAAATCGGGCGCAACGTAAATTGACATGACTCGGGTCTTGACGGCAGTGGGATCTAAAAAGATGCATTGAGCATGGGTAGAAAATAGAAATAGCCGATTTTCCCAATTTTTTTGAAAGCTACATATAAAAAGCGTACCACGATATAGGGAAGGCCACGTTGAAAGGAGACGCTCAATTGGATCGTTTCCGGCGGGGTGGTTGCGTAGAACCGTTTATGATACCTAAAATATCCAATACAGGGTGTCCCAAAAAAATCCCCCCTAGCCGGCCGCAGACGGGTCCGATTTTTACGATTTAGGTATCTATCGAAAGCTCTCGGAAAGGCGAGTCCAGCACGTCTCTTCGATTTTCGTAATTTGGAAATTTTTCCATCAGTTACTAATGTTTTTGCAAAATGGGCGTATTTTCTGATCTTGTTCTGACCAGGGGAATTTTTACAAAAATCGCAATTTAAGAATTTCTGCGCGTTTCCTGGCAACCCAACGACAGCTTTTTGAAAGCCGTTTGTCAAAACACAGCTTGGACAGCGCTTAAACCGGTTAAATTGCGTTTTGAACAAAAAAGTCTGTCCTTTTGGCCTGAAAAATGCCGAAAATCGAACAAAAAATTCCGACATTTCGCAAATCCGCAAGACGTGCTGGACTCGCCTTTCCGAGAGCTTTCGATAGATACCTAAATCGTAAAAATCGGACCCGTCTGCGGCCGGCTAGGGGGGGGGGGGTTTTTTGGGACACCCTGTATATCATGTTTTTCACCTAAAAGCTCCAATTTAGAGCCTCAAAAACAATATTTACCTGCAGAGAAGCCCCTGCGAAAAGATTGACGGTAAAATTGAGCTAGAAGAGGATGGGCGTGTGGAGAAGCGGCACTAAAAATTAAAATGAAGTTAGATCCGCAAAGTCTACCTCAGCTCCCTTGAAATCCACCGAACTGGCAGTGCGAGAGGCGGGGAGAAAGGACCTAAATAAAGTTTTCACGCGTTTTATTTGTAAACATACTTGGCCTCGCGCAAAAACAGACCCGCCGGCCGCCCACCAATCCGCATTCCCTGGCCCCTAGTGGGCGATTCCTGCAAAAAAGTGGATTAAAAAATCAGGGCGAATAAAGCGGTTACGAAGGATGAAAATAAGGATATTAAATCAAAAAGAAGAAGAGGATTAATCTCGTGATCAATTCTAGCGCTTCCTGTAAGAATTCGATTGTAAACGCAAAAACTAAAATATAAATACAAAGCTGGGAATTAAGTACACCAAATAATAAAAGGAGCTGATAATCTCGGGATCAATATCCACTTGACATCACCCAGCAAAACGGTTGAGCGGAGCACGAGCGTGCGATGATATCAATCATGACCGTGGCGATCGGGAGAAACCTGCCAGCACTTTTCACCCCCCAGCGCAAGAATACTTCCAGCGAACATTAGCGCTTAGAATGTGTCCGCTGGCTCCCCACCTACTTTCAGATCCGACCACCCGAGGTCAACATGCCGCGCCCAAGGAATGAAGAGGGAGAAACAGAGAGAGATTGACTGTTCAAGAGAGGGCCTAGAGTTGTGGCGCGCTTGAAAGATTGTAGTTTTTTTTTTTGATGGAAAGTGGGGTTTTTACAAGGCTAAACCCAAGTTTTTAACACCTGAATAGTTATTTACAAAGCTTATCTCGCTGTCAAAAGCTTCTGAAAGGGCTCTTCAACATTGTCTAGAACCTCCTAAAGAAAAAAAACGGATTTTCAAGATCTAAATAGTTTTTTTCAAGGCCATCTCGTTTTATGAAGCAGCTAAAATGACTTTAGGTCTGTCTGGGGTGATCTAAAATATGATCTTGCAATCGTGGTGGCCTAGACAATAAAAATGCGGGGGTTTTTAGCGCTCTTCTCCCTGTTAGTAATCTTAAAAAAATCTTCAAATTATCAGAAGAAGCTGTAGATCAATCTGGAAGCGCCGAAATAACTTAACCAATTTACAGCTCCTTAAATTTAACTAAATTAATATTTTCAAAGCAAGAAAGACATCGGAAAGCCCATCTCGCACCCGTTAACTTCAAAAACCCGCCGGATGTGCTGAAGTCACTCCGAAAACAATTGCCTCGTGTTCGCCAATGGGCCTAGGGGAGTTAGCGTCAGTGAAAATGGAGCAGTCAGCCAAAGGCATTACAGCCAGCCTGGGCCACACAGCCGTTTTTCCCCGGGGCTTCCCCCGGCTGACGCCGACGAGACAAGCTGAGCAGGGGCGACTTTTTCGGAAAAAAGAATGGAGTGGAAGGCGGGAGAGCAATGAGCAAACGCGCCCGGATAAACCTAATCAATGTTGGGCTGTGAGATGTGGTGAGTGGCCAGTGATTTGTCAAGAGCCGCTAATCCCGCAGGTGGACGCGGAAACTCTAGAATGACTGGCTGGACGCAACACGGCTTTTGGGAAGTTTGTTTTGGCTGCCGGAAAGCCTGAAAGATATATTGCATTTTCAGCCATTTAGAATAAGTTTTGATTGCTTGCATTTTAGCGTTTTCTCCCGGCCTAATGTGGAAAAATTTCAAAGTTTAATAAGTAAAAAGCTAAACTGTGGAAACTACTGAAGTAAAACGATAGTAAAAACTACAGATTTTAGCTTCCAAAGCATATATAATTGTTCTTTTCGAGCCATTTTGAAAGAAAATTAAGCCTTTGTAATGCCTAAAGCTATTTTCGATTGAGGAAGTAAAACCGTGGTAAAAACTACATCTTGAGCACAAATTTAGATCCGCCAAACGAGAAAGGAAATTAAGCCACGGCAACCGTCTAAAGATATTTTCAATTGAGGAAGTAAAACCGTGGTCAAAACTACATTTTCGAGCCCAATTTAGAGACGCCAAGCGAGCAAGGGGCCATAAACAGCAGCGTAATCTAAAAAAATTACGCTCCACCAAGGCAAAAGACCAGCTGGGGGCTGGCGACCGGCAGTCAAGGTCGTGGCTCGAGCCAAATCGGCAGGCCGGCACAACCTATATAGACGATGATGATGTCGAGGGCCCGGAAGCCAAAATGGCTGCCGTGTTCGATGAAAAATGGACCCGACCCAGGGGACGCCCGCAAATAGCAATATCGACCCTCCTCCTTTACTCGGAGACCCGAAAACGGAAGAGGGTGGGGAACCAGGACGCGGGGGCCCCCGATAACATAACATGTGCCAAGTGGGGGAGCGGAGTGGTCTGGGGAACGCAGCTGCAAATTGCATTCTCACGCACACCAAAAGCGCCGCCGGGGCTTGTTTGGGCTAAAGAGCCCTGTGCAAACGGCAATTTGGCGGGCCTGAAAGTTTGCTCTTTTCCGCGCCCTTCTAAAGGTATCACGCAATTTTTAAGTAAATAACTCTAATTTAATGATCAGCTGCTATTTAGCTAAGGGGCTAACGGGCTCTGTATCCGATTCACGACAAGATGACGAAAACCCCGGTCAAGCTGTATATGGTCGTTCTAAAGGGCAGCCCGCTTTAAATTAATGCCAGCGACATCTGGCTTGAAAAACCGTTTAAATCGAAAATTCGGTGCAATTCGGGCTCGAAATTCGTAAAATTTATTGGTTTAGTCCCGTACAAAATTCAACAAACAAGGCATAACAAAAAACAATAACTGCAAATACACCCTCAACAAATCTACCGCTTTTTGTACAGACACGGCTTCAACTTCAACCCGAACGGCTTCTTGCTCTCCACCTTGCCCGTCTTCACGAATTCGAACATGGAGAAGTAGTCGGTGAGGCGTTTCTAAGGAAGAAATTTGAGAACTGCGTTAAAATATGTACCTTTTCGGTTAGGTCGAATCCCAGTTTACAAACGGCTCCGCAGAATAACTTGGTGTTCGTGAAACGGGAGGAGACTTCAGCGATTTTGAGGATACCACTAAATGAGTTTTAGAAAATGACCAATTTCGGGGCGTACTTCTCTTTCAAACATCTTCTCGCTTCTCGGATATATTCCGCCAAATTCGTGCCCATCAGCGATAAGCAGAAAATCGCAATGTCGGCCGTTCCATCCTGAAACAGATTTTTTGCCGCAAAACTGAGAATTTTTACCTCAATAGGTAATTTAGCCATGTCGCACGCTGTCACCTTATCGTTGACGGCGACCAAGTCAAACGAATGGACCTAGAAAAACTAGCTTGAAAGAAAGCAACGAAAAACCTCGTGTTTTGCTCCCACGGCCGATCCGAGCTTCGCCTCCCCGCAGCCAAGATCCAACACTACAAGTCCTGGCGTCTTTGACGAGAGCCATTGAATCATGTACTTCAGCGGGTGATTTGGCCACTTTTTCGTCTAAATTGGAAAATGAGAAAAGACAGGTGAGGTCTGACCTGTTCCGCGTATCCAGAGTGGTAAACGTAGAATGCTTCCGGATCTTTGCTGAACAGCTCGTAGGCATCGGACCCGGACATTGTGTACAGCTGCTCGTTGAGATACCTAAAAAAAATTGCGGCTTCAGACACAAAAGTCAACTTTACCTAAATCTTCCGGACTCGAGCTTTTTCAACGCGGCGTCTTTTTCCTCGACAGTTTGCTCGGGCTGGGCGTGAAGTTTCTTCAGCTTCTCACGCTTTTTCGGGCCCTTTCTAAATAAAAATAGAACGCGGACTCCAATACTACCTGGATTTCTTCGTCTTCGCCACTGCATCTGTTGCGGGTGGTGCTGTTTTGACGGGCTCGGTGTCAGTTGACGTCTTTTTGGCTTCCTTCTTCGCCTCTCGTCGTGCCTTGTTTCTCCACGGTCTTTTCTAGAGAAACTTATTATTAAAGCATTTGGAGAAAGTATTACCTTTTTAACACCAGCGTCTGCGGAAATGGGCACCACCACTTTTAGCGCCTTTTTCTTCTTGACAACATCCACCTTCATTGCGCCTGAAAATTTTAGCGTTCAATTTAGCGTTCAAACTTGATACTCAAAATACACGTGACTCGGAAAGGAATGCGCACAAAATACGTGAAAACAATTTTGCGAGCCCGCCGCAATTACATATATAGGGAATAACGAGGATTGCTGTTGAAAAAATTAGAACGAGTGGGGCATTTGATTATATAACAAGTGTTATTTTGACATAAGGAGGGAATAGGAGGTAATAGTTTTAGGTGGCAGAGCCAACGCAGATCAGATCATATCAAAAGCAACGGGTGGCTGGGACCGGCGGTTTGGACATCCGTGCGAAACAGGTGGGTGGCAAAGCTCGTGAAATTGCTTGTGTTCAGCGCCGCGAAGGAGACCAGATTATCGAATCAGCAATCGAAGCGTTGGTGATGCCGCGAACTCGGGGTATTTTGACGGTGGTTATTGAACGGGTTCGGGCGTTTCCAGCGATCGTCGTTGCGTTGCGTTGCGCCACGATCCCGCATCCGTTCGTTGCCTTGTTGATGACGATGTGGGGGCGCGGACTGCGGGTGTCCCCAACTTTGGCGCTGTCCCCAGTTTTGCCGATGGCCTCCGTGGTTATCGTCATAAGAGCGCCGGGGCTGATGATTGTCGTGGCGGGACTGTGGCACGACCCAACCGCCTTGTGGTGGCGGGGGTGGGACTGGCGGGGCGATACGCGCAGGCTGCGTACGCTTCCATTGCTCGTATTTCTGAAAATGTTTGGATTATTGTATGAATGGCTTTCAGGCATTTTCTAGTCGACACTTCGACTCTCAACGACTTAAATCAAGGCGAGACACACCTCGTACTGCGCAGTCCCGTTTTTCGGCTTGACACTTAGAGGCTGGCCGAAGAGACGAATCTCATCGAGCGCCTCAACCGCGAAGAGCACCGACTCGACGTCTTTGAAGACGACGAGGGCGTAGCGGTGGCTCGCTTCGTCTTTCCACACCACTTTCTTCACCGGTCCCATCTGCACGAAGAGCTCTTCGATCAAGTCGGCCGTGCATTTGTCGCTCAGGTTGCTGATGTAGCACATCGCCTCCGGGTCATCCATACTTCCAAAAGTTTTCTAATCAAGGGATGAGTTTTCGGTGTATAGCACAAGCGAACGCAGTCGATTCACGGTTCAACAAAATCAAAAATATCGATGGTCCCACAAAGCCATGAAGGAAAAGAACAACTCTCGGTTCGCAGAAAGGGTTTATTTCATAACAGTAAAATGTTCAAATAACAAAAAATCAACAATATCAGCAAAGGGGCCAGCAAGCAACGGTAAACGTAAAAATTTAACGACGATCGGTCTTGCCCATCTTCCGCTTGCCGGAGAACAAGTGCTTGGGCATGAGGTCGGGGATGTGCCTGGAAAACTGGAATCAAACAAAGAAGTAGATGGTCAACGTACCTGTCTCCTTCTCCCTTCCTGGCGTTCCGGTTCATCGGGCGCTGCGTCTTCTTGACCAACTTGCGGACAGCCTCGCGCTTCTGAAAATTGGGTGGTTGGAGAGGAATTAGAATTCAGATATATTTACATTTTTCAAACGCATCCCGCAAAAGATTATCAGAAGTGCGCCCAAAAAGCAAAAGATCTGGGCTGAGCCGGGGATTGAACCCGGGACCTCTCGCACCCTAAGCGAGAATCATACCACTAGACCACTCAGCCACGGGGGACGGACGCTCGAAAGGGCTTATGGGCGGGTGGAGGGGAGGCATTGGGAGGCGAACAGAAGCGCAGAGAGGGAAGAGAGGGAACACACGTCCCCGCTCCACCCTTCAGGCGCGCTCTTTTTGAGAATGTCTTTTTTCCTAAGGATGCAATTCTTACCAATATAAACAAAGACAGTATTTGTACCCTTTTTTAGCATTCCTAAACGAAAAGCTCTCCAATTTCGTATTAAAAAATCCAGAAATATCGATTTTTCTAGTTTTCATCAAAATTCCTAAGTTTTTTCGCTTGTAGTATATCTCAGTTTTACCAAAAAGTCCATCAAAAATACTTGCTATTAGGTTACAAGCTTCACACTATTAATATTGACTTATAGGAAAAAAATTTGCTTCCCCTCCAGTATATTTGGCAAAAGTGTCAAAGTGACAAATACCTCCGGTTCTGGCAGACCCTGTTCCGGTCGCGGCACGGAGCGGTTGGCCGACAGCGATCGCGATTTTCCGACCTAAAAAATGGGTTTTTTTCTGCCAAGACCTTTGATCCCATACCCTGATCTTCATGGCGCTCGGCGTTCTGCGCGAGTCGGTCTGCAGGTTCTTCATGCGCTTTGCCTTCACCTAAACAGAAAATAGACGATCGACACAAGAAAGCGACCTCCATTCCGAGCTCGCCCAAATCTTGCTCCAACTTGCTCATCGTGCGTTCGCGCTTGCGATGAATTGAGCGAGAGATGTGGTGGGCGGTGCTGTTGACCTTCTTCTCCCAGTTTTCGAGCCTAAAAATAGGGATTGAATGTCGATAGACCAACAGAGACAAATTTGAATAAAGGGATGAAACTCACTTCCTCATATCCTCCTTCTCCTTGATCTTCGTGGCCGTCTTGAGCAGATCCTTGGTCTCCTCGTCATCCGAGTCGAGATCGTCCTCGTATTCTCCAGCCTCGATAAGGCGACGCTCCTCCTCGAGCAGGTAGGCCAGTTTCTACACGAAGGTATTTGCGTGACTAAAAAGTTTTATACCTTTTCGATGTCTACGTCGACAAAGTCGGAAATGTTGTGCCCCTCCCAGACTTCAGGAATGATGTCGTACTTCTCGTCGTCGTTCTTCAGCATGTAGTGCTTCTTGAGGTCGAGGATATAACTAAAAAAATCAGATTTTTGAATAGATAAAAGGGCACTTACTCATCATCCATTTCCAATTCGATTTCACGCTCGAGCTTTCTCGTGCGCTCGTCGCGATGCTCCGCAATGACGTCGCGAGTCGTGCCGCTGCGGGTGTTGATGCGCTTCTTGGCAGCGGATTCTGGGATGAAGGCGGCGCGGACCTAACAAAAAAAAATGTAATGATAAAAATTAAATTATGGCTAAAGCATACGAATAACAAAAAATCATATTAAAAAGTGTCTAGCCAGAATACCTTATCGTCCCGAGGAGTCGGGTAAGCCACGAAAATCTTCGACAGCACCCCATCACCCAAAACGTGCTTCTTGGCCTGCAGTTTCTGCTCGACACGCTGCACGAGAAGTTGATCACAGGCCTGAAGATCATTAATGTTGCCCGGAAAAAGAAATATACCGCATCACGAAGCCCCAACACGCCCTCCTTGGTGATGGTGCTCATTTCGATGAGTGGGATGTTGTCGGCCTCTAGCTTTTTGAGTAGCTCCTCCTTTTCCGGTGGCAGATCGGAGCGTCGACGAACATCGACCTTGTTGAGACCAATGAGCACTGGCTTGTTGACGAAGAGCGGCTTGATCGATTCGAAGAGGCTGATCTGAAATTTAAAAATTAGATAGCGAGGTAATGGCATTTTGGGACTTTCTGTCGGGAAAGGGTAATTTGCAGCCTAAAATCAATTTGGTCATTAAAATTTGCAGTCTTTAGGCTCGAGAATAGTAAAAAAAATTCCTAAAAAAATCCCGTATTTAAAAAAAACCTTGGGCCTAAAGGTAAAACTTCCCCTTCCAGTTATTCACCTGTTCTTCGATGCTGCGATCGCACTGCTCGGACACGTCCATGACGAACAGGACGGCGGCCTTCAAATGGGCGAGCGCGGTGACGGCTTGCATTTCGATGGTGTTGCGGTCCTCGAGCGGGTGGTCCAGGATACCGGGCGTGTCAATGACCTATTCAAGAAGTTAGGAAAGGTTGAGATCACCTACCTGCCAGCGGAGGAACTTGTAATCCAAGTGACCGACGTAGAGGGCCTTGGTGGTGAAGGCGTACGGCTGGACTTCGACATCAGCGCGAGTGACCTAGAAAATTATACGTTAAAATTGCCTTGCCAAAATAAATAATTCTGAATTTTGACAAACGCACGTTGTTGATGAAAGAAGACTTTCCGACGTTCGGGAAGCCGCAAAGAATCAGGGTCCTCGCCCCGGGGTCGATGCTTGGGAGACGCGACAGATGCTGGCGGACCTAAAGCGCATCGTAGACGCATTGATAAGGGGCCCAAACCTGCTCCAGGTACTCGAAAGAACTCTTCTGGCGACGCAACAGCTTGACCATACGACCGAGAGCCGCGCGTTTCAACATTTTACAACGGTACAGCGAGTCACCATACTTCATCAGTCGCACATATTCGCGTGCAATGCTAAAAGGAACAATCGAAAGTACACAGGAGCACAAACCCATCGATCAAGTGTCTGGCGGTGTTCATTTGGCCGAGTGCAATCTTGTAATGGTCACGATCGTAGAGAATGTTCATGAGATCCGAGTAGAAGGGATGTACTTCCTAGATGAAAATTTATAATTTCATCCAAATCCGGAGCACCTCTAGTTTCGGGAACTCATTGATGATCTGTGTGAGCTTGTCGTGAAGCGTCTGCTGGAGGAATTTGATTTTCCTAGAAAAAAAGCTGATGAAACACCGCTAAAACTAACAAAACCTGGCATAAAAAGCGCGTATCCGACCAATCGAATACTGGCGATGGACGACTGTCGGCGTCTTTCTTTGCGTCTTGGACAGGACAACTTCTTTCAGTTCCTAAACGAGCGTTGTAGAGCTTTACTTAAATAAATTACCGCCGCTGTCGGGACAACGGTGATCCGTTTGAAGTTGTACTGGGACGTCATTTTGCCCAAGTCCTGAAAAAGAAAAGTATCGATGTATCACCAGGGGGTTCGAAAGATGAAAAACGAGGTGCATAGGATAGTCCTATAACAAGGGCTTATCGGTTTTAAACGCTAAAGGTTTTAGAAAGGCTTATTATTAGTTTCATAACATAAATAAGTAAATATATCGATTTGAGGGGCCGGGTTGGAAATCAGCAAAAATTCAAAACAGAGTATAGCTCTCAAAGAAGATTAAAGCTTTGCTCACGCCAATTAATTTTCAAAAAGCTTTGTATTAACTTTCAAAGTTTAATAAAATCAAACAAATATCGGTCGGCTTGATTTTTTGGGAAAAATTCGTCGGCCTTCGCTAATTTTCCCCTATGAGGGCACCGGGTGAGGCGTAGAAAGTAGCGTGTTGTACTCGATTTTGAAAGGACCTCCAGTTGCCCAACCTTGGGTAAAATCAGCTGATTTGGGCCCAAAAAGTCAAGCCAAAAGGCCTCAAAATCGACGAAAAACGTAAAAAGGAAAAACTTGAGTTTTTAAAGAGTTAGACCGAGCCGGTAAAATAGATATTTGACCCTACAATTGGCCCTGTTTTTGAAGTCCAAGAATTCGCTTCGACTAAAAGTTGAGCGGAAAAAATTTGCAAATAGTTGTTCTGGCAGAAAAGGCTCTTCGAAGCTTCGGTAGTGACGATTTTGAGTACTGGATTGTTAGCGGGGGGGGGGGGTTACCGAGGGGGAATAATTTTTATTTTTCGCCCATCGTAGCTTTTGTAATAACTAATGATTTTTCTAGTAGTTGACGAATGTTAATAATTGATAAATAATAAATGAGTTTTAGAAAAGCGTCCAAAAATTCCAAAACTTTTACTTTTTGGCGATTTTTCATACATTATTGGCCAAAAAGTCCAAATATTCGAAAATTGTTACCATTTTTTATGAGTTTTTCATATCTAAAAAGCCCTGTAAACGTCTATAAAAATGGTTTTCAATTTTATTATAGGGCCATAGAAAATCACAGGCAAAAAAAATTAGTTTCCCCGCTAAAACTACGCTTCCACCAAGACGCGTTTTTCAAGCTCTAAATTTACATTTACTGGGATTTCGATAAGAGGCTATGATAAATAAATTATAAAATCTTTTGTTTTGAATCCGGAACTTCACCAAGGCGCCGGTCCATCGGCAAAAATAGCCCATTTCCAATACAACCAGCCCGCAAATGGCCGCCCCTAACCAGGTGAATTGCGCCGACTTCGCGAAGCTCGCTGCGGACGAGACGAGCCCGCTGATGCTGGTCGGCAACAATCTGCTGCTGATCCCGCTGCTCATCATCTTGCTGATGCTCTACATGGGGCCGCTGAAGAGGGTTTGTTGACGTTTCGCGTAAAATGTCTGCTATTAGCTGGGGCTGATGCAGACCCCGGCTTTTGGATCTCTGCCGCCTGTTCGCCTACCGGCGTGTAAAGTATACCAAAATGTTTGTCTTGCTTTGGCGAGTATTTTGTTATGCTTTATCACCCCTATAGAACTGGCTTACACCTAAATATACACACGCTGGAACGGTCTTTTTATAACCTCTTTATACTTGAAAAGGCGTTAAAAGCTACATATTGGCTCCTATTTCATAATTGGGGACTTGGCGATAGGCTTTGGCTCTGGCTTAGGCTTAAGTTTGGCTTCGCCTAATTTTGGGCTTGGGCCTCGGATTGACCTGGGCCTAGGTTTAGGCTTGAGCTTAGGCATTGGCTTGTGCTTTGCTTAGGCTTGGGCTTAGGTTAGGCCTTGGCTCGCGCTGAGGTTTAAGCTTAGGCTTAGGCTTAGGCTTGGCTTAGGCTTGGCTTAGGCTTGGCTTAGGCTTGGCTTAGGCTTGGCTTCGGCTTCGGCTTGGGTTTAGGCTTGGGTTTAAGTACTATAACTAGTACTATACTCCTATCAAAATTGCCACTTTTGTAGCTGACCGCCCTGGTGGACCAGCTCGAGAAGAACTTCTGCGTGCTGTGGGATGCGACACTGCAGGTATATCTTTATTCGGAAAGCGGAAATGCGCTGTTTTTAGACAAAGCCGCCACCGCCGATCGTCCGCGCCATCAACGAGGCTGCCCTCGAGGTACGAGATATGTCGTTTCCTAGACTGGGTTTCCTAGGCTTTCCTTACCAAATTTTTGCCGTTTTTATTCGAAAATTGACCATGTTTTTGAAAAACTTGAAGTGCGATAGTGGTGGTTACTTTTACCAGGGTTGAAAAGCCGCTTCGCGACTTTTCAACCCTGGCCCCGTCTGATCCGATGATATTCTGCACTTTGCATATTTTTCACGAATCACCCATGCCGAAAAATGAAAAACATCCCCTTCGGTCCCTTTATATAGGCTTTCGCCACTTCCGGCGCATGCAAATTGTTTCCTAACAAAGAGGGGGACCCGGATTTTCACAAAAACGTAATTTTAATGTCGAAAATAGCACTTTTTGTAAAATTTGATATGTGTGCAGTCGTGTCATGACCATTACACAGCTTTTGGCGTATCAAACATACCCTTAACTTCTTCCCATATCGAGATACGACTGGAACATAATGACGGAAGTTGCATGCAAAGTGGCACACACACACACACAAACACTATCCTACCTTATATAATTTGGTCGCGTATGTGTGTGTGTGTGTGTGGATGTCACTTTCGAGGCCCGATTTGAGGGCCTTCCCGTGCATAAAATGCCCTAATTCTCCGTCACCCGGGGGAATCGACCCTTCTGTTTCCGATGGCGTTCTCAGAATTTCGATAAAATACAAGTTTACAAAGTTAAGGCCGGTTTTATTCATTTTTGGGGATCCCGGAGGGCTAATTTGCATAATGCGAGAAAATACAAATTTCCTCATTCTTGCCAGTTACACTCGCGCGTTTGGCTGCCTCATTGGAGCTGCCTCTCATTGCCTTTGCTCCCCTTTCACGGTAGTCACCTCGGGGCATACAAGGGGTGCTGCGCGCGCGCTCTCAAGCATTTCATGGTATAGCGGTTAGAGCGTCAGCCTGCCAATCTTGCTATCGGGGGTTCGATCCCTGGCTATCGTATTTTTTTTTTGCTTTATGCTCGGAGTACATGTTTCGAAGTGTATTTTGCTGTAGAGAGGCGCTATACTGAAGTCAGTCGCTCTAAACTGCGTCGCAGGCTAACGAATCCAGCTAGGCACTGAAACTAGCGCCGCAGGCTAAAAATTCAGACTAATCCCTCAAGCTAGCGCCGCAGGCTTTAGAACGAAGCTAGCCACACAAGCTAGCGCCGCAGGCTTCAGAATGAAGCTAGCCGCACAAGCTAGCGCCGCAGGCTTCAGAACGAAGCTAGCCGCACAAGCTAGCGCCGCAGGCTTCAAAACGAAGCTAGCCGCACAAGCTGGCGCCGCAGGCTTTAGAATGAAGCTAGCCGCACAAGCTAGCGCCGCAGGCTTTAGAATGAAGCTAGCCGCACAAGCTAGCGCCGCAGGCTTTAGAATGAAGCTAGCCGCACAAGCTAGCGCCGCAGGCTTCAGAACGAAGCTAGCCGCACAAGCTAGCTCCGCAGGCTTTAGAACGAAGCTAGCCGCACAAGCTAGCGCCGCAGGCTTTAGAACGAAGCTAGCCACACAAGCTAGCGCCGCAGGCTTCAGAACGAAGCTAGCCGCACAAGCTAGCGCCGCAGGCTTTAGAATGAAGCTAGCCGCACAAGCTAGCGCCGCAGGCTTCAGAACGAAGCTAGCCGCACAAGCTAGCGCCGCAGGCTTTAGAACGAAGCTAGCCACACAAGCTAGCGCCGCAGGCTTTAGAACGAAGCTAGCCGCACAAGCTAGCGCCGCAGGCTTTAGAATGAAGCTAGCCGCACAAGCTAGCGCCGCAGGCTTCAGAACGAAGCTAGCCGCACAAGCTAGCGCCGCAGGCTTTAGAACGAAGCTAGCCGCACAAGCTAGCGCCGCAGGCTTTAGAACGAAGCTAGCCACACAAGCTAGCGCCGCAGGCTTCAGAACGAAGCTAGCCGCACAAGCTAGCGCCGCAGGCTTTTAGAATGAAGCTAGCCGCACAAGCTAGCGCCGCAGGCTTCAGAACGAAGCTAGCCGCACAAGCTAGCGCCGCAGGCTTTAGAACGAAGCTAGCCACACAAGCTAGCGCCGCAGGCTTTAGAACGAAGCTAGCCGCATGAAGCTAGCGCCGCAGGCTTTAGAATGAAGCTAGCCGCACAAGCTAGCGCCGCAGGCTTCAGAACGAAGCTAGCCGCACAAGCTAGCGCCGCAGGCTTTAGAACGAAGCTAGCCGCACAAGCTAGCGCCGCAGGCTTCAGAACGAAGCTAGCCGCACAAGCTAGCGCCGCAGGCTTTAGAATGAAGCTAGCCGCACAAGCTAGCGCCGCAGGCTTCAGAACGAAGCTAGCCGCACAAGCTAGCGCCGCAGGCTTTAGAACGAAGCTAGCCGCACAAGCTAGCGCCGCAGGCTTCAGAACGAAGCTAGCCGCACAAGCTAGCGCCGCAGGCTTTAGAACGAAGCTAGCCGCACAAGCTAGCGCCGCAGGCTTTAGAACGAAGCTAGCCACACAAGCTAGCGCCGCAGGCTTTAGAACAAAGCTAGCCACACAAGCTAGCGCCGCAGGCTTTAGAACGAAGCTAGCCGCACAAGCTAGCGCCGCAGGCTTTAGAACGAAGCTAGCCACACAAGCTAGCGCCGCAGGCTTCAGAACGAAGCTAGCCGCACAAGCTAGCGCCGCAGGCTTTAGAACGAAGCTAGCCGCACAAGCTAGCGCCGCAGGCTTCAGAACGAAGCTAGCCGCACAAGCTAGCGCCGCAGGCTTTAGAACGAAGCTAGCCGCACAAGCTAGCGCCGCAGGCTTTAGAACGAAGCTAGCCACACAAGCTAGCGCCGCAGGCTTTAGAACGAAGCTAGCCGCACAAGCTAGCGCCGCAGGCTTTAGAACGAAGCTAGCCACACAAGCTAGCGCCGCAGGCTTTAGAATGAAGCTAGCCACACAAGCTAGCGCCGCAGGCTTTAGAACGAAGCTAGCCACACAAGCTAGCGCCGCAGGCTTTAGAATGAAGCTAGCCACACAAGCTAGCGCCGCAGGCTTTAGAACGAAGCTAGCCGCACAAGCTAGCGCCGCAGGCTAAGGAATAAAGCCAACCATTGAAGCTAGCGCCGCAGGCTTAAGGAAGGAGGTAACCGTTCAAATTGCGCCGCAGGCTTAATCTTGAAGCAAGCCGCTCAAGCTGGCGCCACAGGCCAAAAAAGGAGGCTAATCCCTCAGGCTTGGGCCGCAGGATGCGGTAGCGACCTAGCCGATGAAGCATGCGCCGCAGGCCTAATAACGAGACTAGCATTTCAAGCTTGCGCCGCATGTCAATACAAAGAGGTTTGCATGGACGATGGGTTTTTCTTTCTTCAAGGTAACTTTATGTGGAAGGGCGCTCGATTAATAGGGCCTAGACGGGATCCAGCGGGGGAGAGTCGCGAAGCGGCTCCTCCCCCGCTGGTTTTTTTATATAGATTTTTATTTTTCCTGTTTCAGAGCAGCGCCGCCCAGGTGGCCACGAGCGGCTCGGTGATGAAGAAGGTGCAGTAGAAGCGGATGCCCCCTTCTGGCCACATCACCGCCCCCGGCATACAACCTCTCAATTGATCTCGTTCAACGAGTCTCATTCAGCGTTTTCCTCTTTGTTTCTGGCTCAATAAATGTTTCGAAATCGATTTTGTGCTCTCTCTCACTCGCTCTCTCTCGCTCTCTCTCGCTCTTTCTCGCTCTGTCTCTATGTGATACGCCCCCCGGATAATGCGAAAAAACCGGGTTTTCAGTGGTTTACACGCAAAAATCGGGGTACTGGTCTCTTACTGGGGGGTGGTTTCGCAAGGGGCTATTTTTTCCAGTAATCCTGTACGGGGGCATAACAAAATACAAACCGGTTTTATAGCATTTTACACCATTTTTAGATGGAAAAAATCCTAAAACCTGAGAATATTTGCGAAAATTAGGGTTTCTTCCTCAAAAAGGTATGGAAATGATCAAAAAGGTGAAAATTTTAAACATTGTTTAGCAATCACAAAAACCACGAAAACGATGCAAAAATGCACTATCGATCATTAACAGGTTGGTGGGTGTATACGTAAAAATATTGATTTCCCCGCCCCGCTGCCAAACCCTCCCCCCGCTAACAGTCCAGTACCAAGTCCGGAACCGAACGTGTGAGGTTGGTAGGTGTATATGTAAAAATATTGGTTTTGCCCTGTTACCCCCGCTAACAGCCCAGTACCAAAAGCGGAACCGAACGTGCACTTTGCCAAAAATCGGCGCAAACGTCCAAAGATTGGCGCGTGGCCCGGTAAGTGCCCTTGAAATATCAGGTTGGAACGAAAGTTCTGTCGCCGAGATTTTGGAAGGCTGGCTAAATTCGTAGATAGCTCCATTCTGCACATGCGATATGTCATTTTGTAGCTCTCGGCCTGAATGGTTCCGGGAGGAGGGTCCTGGGTCCTCAAAATCAAGAACAGCCGAGATACAGGCGCAAGAAGATTTTTCAAAAACCACGAGAAAGTGTTTTTGCAAGTTATCTCTGCATAGAGATGTTTGCATGCGATACCTTTAACGCCAATCGATAGCTCTCGAGGAGTAGATATCGATAGATGTTGAGATCATCAAATTTGGACACTGGATCGCCGAGATATGGCCTCTTGAAATTTGGCCCATTTCTTAGAACTTTTCTCGATTTCCCATACATTTCCAAACATTTGACGGATAGGTGCCGAAAATTACCGCTTTATTTTTGGACTAGCGGAGTGGATTTTGAAAAAATGTATGGGAAATCGAGAAAAGTTCTAAGAAATGGGCCAAATTTCAAGAGGCCATATCTCGGCGATCCAGTGTCCAAATTTGATGATCTCAACATCTATCGATATCTACTCCTCGAGAGCTATCGATTGGCGTTAAAGGTATCGCATGCAAACATCTCTATGCAGAGATAACTTGCAAAAACACTTTCTCGTGATTTTTGAAAAATCTTCTTGCGCCTGTATCTCGGCTGTTCTTGATTTTGAGGACCCAGGACCCTCCTCCCGGGACCATTCAGGCCGAGAGCTACAAAATGACATATCACATGTGCAGAATGGAGCTATCTACGAATTTAGCCAGCCTTCCAAAATCTCGGCGACAGAACTTTCGTTCCAACCTGATAAGTGGAATTCGTGCAAAAGCGGGGCGTCTTGTTTATCGTGGGGCGGTCGAGGGCCCATCCTGGAAATGGGCAAGCTTTAGGCGGTGAACAGCCAAAGATTGGATTTGTTTTTTTGCTGGGTTGTCGTGCCTATCGTGCTCTAGGGAGTTTTTAAACGATGTTATAAAAAATAATAACTTTTTAAAACTTGAAAGTTGCGGGGTACTTTTGCCTTATCGGGGGGAAGACGAGGTTTATCAAAGCAGCAACCTATTTTTTTGTAAAAGTCTAGAAATACCTATTACAATCACACCATTACCCGATATCCATTTGAACTCTGCATGTTCCCCGCCCGCGCTCTGACTTGCCACCCACCTGGCCCACCTCCACACCACAAGGGCTCGCCCGTCGCTTCAACGACATCGCTTCTGGCCCCTGGCTAAGATCAATTGTGTAGTACAGTTCTTATCGGCTTAATCTCCGATACGTACACTATTGTGTACAACGAGATTAACGTATTTTTGGAAATGGTTCGGTTTGTAGAAGCTTGCTTCTCGCCGGACAGCGTCGTCCCGGCATTGCACTTGCCGTCGGGATCGGCGCACACCCCGCGAGGGGTGAACAATACATAAAAACCACGCAAAGAAACCGTAATGCTTTTATATAGATTTTATAGGTACTCGTGGTTTCTTTTATTCAACGGCCAAAGCTGACATCACCTTTCTGATCTTTAGAATATCTGGAATTTGTTTTCGGTCCACGGTTACCGTAGGCTTTTATGGGCCCATGGAGGTCAAAAACATTTCTCTCTCACTCTTTCTCTCTCTCTCTCTCTCTCTCTCTCTCTCCATCCATCTCACTCTCTCTCTCCATCTCGCTCTCTCTCACTCTCACCTTCTCGCTCTCTCGCTCTCCACAAAAAGGTTGTGTGATCCGGCGGTGCATGGCAGCCGATTTCCGGTGGAATGTCCCTGGGTCGGCAGCAGCCATCCGTAAATTGCTGTCGGGCGGAAGGGGGGCAGAATAACCCGGATCCGCAGGATGTAATCGGTCTCTAGACGGCTTTAATAACCGGAGCGTACTTGGCTGGGGCGGTCATCATCTTCTGAGCCGGGTAAATAAATACGGTGCCGACGGGATTTTTAGTCGACTAAAGCGCTCATTTTTGTCATGTTTGTGAATTGTAAAACTTTTTTGGCAATTTTCTGTCACTTGGTTACGGTATAGCGTGTATTTGTCATCTTTATCGTGGCCCAGCGCATAAATATAGGTCTTAGCAACTCTTATATTAATTCTAGTCGTCTTGGTTTTGCAGGTAGCAAATTTTTTTGCGCTTTTTGGTCGTTTAGGTGACGGTATGCGTGTATCTCTAATGACATTTTTTGCAGAAATTACGATGCCACTTTTTCTTTGTTTATTCATCGAAAATCTAGTTAAAATCAATTTAAATAAAAATGTTAAAAGTTAAGATCTGACCAGCTGTGGTAACCTAACAAGATACGGTAGCCACGTGAAATTTAAGCCAAAAGTTTTTTAAATTCATCTCTACCCCTATCTCTCTCTCTCTCGCTCTCTCTCGCGCTCTCTCTCTCTCTCTCTCTCCCTCGTCTTGCCGCAGCATTTCCTCCATTTTTCCGGAAGTGCTTCTCCACTTCCCTCTAGCAAATAATTTTCCGGGTGCTTGAACGTCCGTGTTCGCTTCGCTACACATCACTCCCAATTCCATGATGTATCCTTTTTCTGCAAATAGGGGTGTCCTGTAGTTGCAGGGCCCTTTAAATCCGGATATCCGCCCCCGCTTCGACACGGATTAGGTGTTCAATATGGCAGGGATATCGTTGTTTTCGTTAAATACTAGGCGGAGTATCAACGCGTATTTTCTAAGAATAACTGTCATTTTTCCGCGGTGCTCTGTTCAGGGGGTACTGTAATTGAAAATTTCCAGTTTACTTTTTTGGGGGGCATTGCCCTCCGCTGACCTCCTTGCTGTCGTCGTGAGGAATTCCGACGCTTCGGACCGTGTTTTTCCTAATATTTTTCTACAGTATCCCTGTTCAAGAGTGCTTTAGAAAGCAAGAAAATATAAATTGGTAATTGTTGGTATTTGGCATTGGTAATTTTGTAAAATTGGAAGTACTGAAAATACTGTGAAGGAGGTACTGGGCTTTTAGCAGGGGAGGTTAGCGAGTGGGTTAGAGTATCATTTTTCGAGGTATTACAAATGTTACCCTTTTGTCATTTTTGATGATTTTTCAACAAAAAATTTTGAAAAATTTACCTATTTTTTGTGATTTTGATCAATTTTTATATTCAAAATCGGTGGTAAATGCCATATATATGGTCTAACAAGGAGTGCCCTTTTAGTGTCATCGGCAAAACCTTTCACGACCTAGCTCATTCGATAGAGAATTGAATTCTGAACAAGCTCCCGTTGTTCGTTTTTGCGGAATGGCTGTCTCCGATTTTATAAAATTAAAAAACTAAAAACAGCATTTTTGGACCTCGATGCTCGCGCCAGCCCCAGAAGCGCCCCCGGGGGAAGAGCCGCTCTGACCTCTCCCCGCCACCAGTAAGCGTGGCGCAGTGGCTAAAAAAACAAACAAATAACAAATAACAAAAGTCGAAAGAAGAATTGTTGCGGTTTGACTTTTGCCTGTAATCGCCTAAAAATTCAAAAAAGTTCGGCTTGGGAGCGGTGTTAGCCACTGCGCCACGCTTACTGGTGGCGGGGAGAGGTCAGAGCGGCTCTTCCCCGGGGGCGCTTCTGGGGCTGGCGCGAGCATCGAGGTCCAAAAATGCTGTTTTTAGTTTTTTAATTTTATAAAATCGGAGACAGCCATTCCGCAAAAACGAACAACGGGAGCTTGTTCAGAATTCAATTCTCTATCGAATGAGCTAGGTCGTGAAAGGTTTTGCCGATGACACTAAAAGGGCACTCCTTGTTAGACCATATATATGGCATTTACCACCGATTTTGAATATAAAAATTGATCAAAATCACAAAAAATAGGTAAATTTTTCAAAATTTTTTGTTGAAAAATCATCAAAAATGACAAAAGGGTAACATTTGTAATACCTCGAAAAATGATACTCTAACCCACTCGCTAACCTCCCCTGCTAAAAGCCCAGTACCTCCTTCACAGTATTTTCAGTACTTCCAATTTTACAAAATTACCAATGCCAAATACCAACAATTACCAATTTATATTTTCTTGTAAAAAATTATATTTAATTTCCATATTTAATGAATCACTTTAAGTATATTTAACGAATTTTATAACGAATCATTTCTGCAGGACGCCGGCTAGATGGTACTGTGGAAAAATAAACGGCCATTTCGAAAAAAAAAGTCGAAAAAAGAATATTTTTAACCAGTTTTTGACCATTGACCTCCTCCTCGTCGTCCTGCAAATTCCGCTACATTCCGCAGCCTCGACTATCGGACTGATCTGATCATCTCGAGGCCATTTCCTGTCAACATTCCCCGGTTCCGAGAGCATCCGGTCCGCGTTTTTTTTTTGCCGCATACACCCCACTTTTTTTCGACGGTGGGTGTCGTTGATGTGGAGGGCAATTAGGGTTGGGTTTTCGAGACAAGACAACACCAACTTTCGTGTTAAAAGTTAATAGGGGTTGGAGGAGAGAGAGAGAGAGAGAGAGAGAGAGAGAGAGAGAGAGAGAAGAGAGAGAACGATAGAGAGAGGGAGAAAGCGAGAGCGGGAGAGAGAGAGAGAGTGAGTGAGAAATATAGAACCAAGTTCTGCGACGTTCCCTAGAGTCTAGAGCCATTGGCGTGCAGCGTAGTTGTCGAGACCCAGCCGACGGCAGGGGTGATTTTCACGTTTTCTAGGGCTTTTAAAGGGGCAATGACAGTCAGGCTCGCGGCTCAAATCCTGAGAGATCACCCTAAAATTACATCTAAAAACGATTTCCGGCCGTTGACAGATCAGCCGATTCCCGACCGTCTGATCGGCTAGAAGAAGTCGGAATTCGGCCTGAAATCGGTTCTCCCTCCGGTTCTTCCACGCTGTCGAGACCCAGTCGGCGCGAGGGGCTGATTATGGCGTTTTGAGCGCGATTAAAGGGGCTAGGACAGTCAGACTCTCGGCTCGAATCCTGAGACCGTCCTAAACTTACCCCTAACCTGGAATCGACCCCCTTAAATCTTTCCACCCGATTTCCCACCTGTGTGCGTGCGATTCACGGCCAATTTCCCGTGTCTTTTCACTAGCTTTGCTGCGGTGTGAGAGCCGCGTTTCAAAGAGTGGGGGGGGGGGGAACCCAATTTGGGGTCGGCTCACACACACACGAGCAGAGCCCCAACTCTGACTCCCCCCGATCCGGCCGTGTGTTCATATTTTCTAAAAAACACACATCCCCGAGGCTCTCATCTATCTATTCAAAATGAGTGCCAGCCGACGGCTATTCCGCAAATTGGGCCTGCTGCACCTCGTGCCTCGCCCCAAGTTTTCCAAATCCGGCCGCTCGAGGTGGGTGTTTCTGGGGGTGTTAATTGGAGCTTGAGGGTTACGGTAACTACGCGAGACTTTTTATTTGATGTGGTTTTTGTCTTAAAAGTGAAAGTTTGCTATTTTTTGGTCTTTTTTATAACGTACAATCTTAATCACTGTATTATGAGGCGAAAAACTTAATCTTCCAAATTGTTTTATAGATGCGTAGGAACTTTTTTTTTTCAGTTTTTGATGAAAAATTACGGTTAGCTTTGCTTGAAGAATCCCGAGTTCTCCGGATCTCTTTTTTTGCATGTTGACTTTTTTCTGAAAAAAAATCCATGGAAAAAAACCTAACTCCGTACCCTGCATTCCGTAAAGTTTCTTTGCTGGCCTGCCTCAAAAACGAGCGGCAGAAAGTACTGTACTTATCTCTCCGTCTCACTCTGTCTCTCGTTCTCTCGCTCTCAGTCTGTCTCAATCTCTTGATCTCTCTCGTAGCTCTCTCTCTCTCTCTCCCCTATACTTCGACCTTTTTGCCAAATTCCCAACACCAAAGCCCAAAAACTCTAACCCCGACCTCGCAACTCGCTAATTGGCGCGGGAATCGTAAGCTTGCAGTTATGCTCGAATTCGCAGGCTACCTATCTGCCGGGCTGTACGTGCCATATCCGAACCCCACCCGCTAGAAATATAAAGAAATTGGCAGCAGGGAACCTAGAAGCTGGTCGAAACCTGATTTGGGTGGCCCCTAATTTGCACCCTTTCAAAGAGGCCCCTAATTTGCCTACCTCACACCGGGGTTCCCACACACACAAAAACGCCTAAAACAGCGCCCTAAAAATGTGGCTTTGTGTCGTCAGGGCATTGGCCTCGCTGGCAGGAATTTCAATTTCGGGGGTAGCCCCAGAAATTGTCATTTTCAAGGGTTTCCTCAAGTATGCTGATCTCGATTCATTTTCCTAGCGGTTGATCTCGTTTTTTAAAGGGATGGGGAAGGCAATGAGCTTATCTCACGCTTAGGAAAACGTAATGTACGTGCGTTATGGTTCCAAAAATTACTTACCTCATTTCGCGTGTCCTTTGCTAATCAAGCTTACGCTATCGAATGTGTGTCGAAGTAATAAGAAATATAGAACTATGAAGGAGAAGATACTTTACTAGGGTGGTCAGAGCGAAAGAGAGACAAAGAGAGAGAGAGAGAGAGAGAGAGAGAGAGAGAGAGAGAGAGAGAGAGTCAGATATTGGTGCTCGCTCACTTGGCTTTTGGTGGTTTGATCTCCGGATGGTGCCGCCGTGACCGAGTTTTGGCACCAATGATAGAGTGAGAGACAGCGATAGAGAGAGAGCGAAAATAAGAGAGAAAGAGAGAGAGAGAGAGAGAGAGAGAGAGAGAGTGATAAAGAGTGAGGGCGTGTGAGAGAGCACAAGTTATTTCCATGCCAAGTTCAACTTCCCGTTTTTAAAATCGGAGCATGACGACGAGTTCCCATTTTTTGTAGCTCTTTTTAATCGACTTTTGAAGGTGACTGTTGGCGTGTAAACTTGTTTTTGAACTTTCTTTCGCTACCTTCTAGTGTTTTCTAAAAATAGGCCGCTCCCAAATAGGGGGAACTATTTTCGTGGTTGCAAATCTTGACGTAGACCGGATTTCATAACCCTACGCTCCACAACAAACGAAACAAAGGAGAGAGAGAGAGCGAGAGAGAGAGAGAGAGAGAGAGAGAGAGAGAAAGAGAGAGAGCGAGTACACATTGATATAGCCTTGTTTTTCAACCGATCAGGCGGCAGATGGGAGAGGGTAACATTTTGATCCGAGTGCAACTCAAAAAAGGGGCGGAGCCTAGGGTAGATGGGGCTATATAAAGGCGTAGTAATCTCCTCTCCGTAACCCTTGAATGGACAGACTACGCATCACACCCCTCTACCCCTACAAGAGCAACAACGAAGACCAAGATGAGCTACCACCGGACGGCAGAACCATGCAAGACCGCACAACTTCTCCGAGAGATCATCGAAGCGCATCAGGAGGCGGCAGTTGTCGTGAATATGAAGAAGCTGAGCATGTGGGTCAAGTTGGGCAAGTCAGGAGAACGTTTTTGGGGTTTTTGTGATATGGATTTTGGAATAGAATTTAAGAGTTTTGAAGGAAGTTTGAGCGTAAAGTGGAACTTAACGTAGTCGAGACATTACCGATTTTTTTGTACATCTTCTAATGCTTTTTTGAGCCTTAGAGATGTTAGATTGGAGCTGGCCAGACGGGGGACTGTTTTTTGGGGACATGTAGTTTGGATTTTGGACTCTATTTTAAAGGGCAATCGGGTGAGATTGGACGTAAAGCGGATGGAAGCGTATTCAAACTCTTTTCTAATTTCTTAGGGTCTAAGGAAGATTTTAATGGCTGGCAATTGAAACGATTAATTGTTAGAATTGGCTCGTAATCTCTATCTCTCGCTCCCCCTGTATCGCTCTCTTTCACATTGTCGCTCTCACTCTTTGTCTCTCTCTCTCTCTGCCACGCTTTCTACGTTTCCTAATAACTTAATGTTATTTTTGGTACCTTAAAATAAGATGCTAGGACATAGGCATCAAAAAATAAGATACAGAAAGAGCTGGAAAAACGCGTAAGAGACTGAGAGAGAGAGAGAGAGAGAGAGAGAGAGAGAGCGAAAGAGCAAGTGAGAGAGAGAGAGCGAGAGAGACCAAAAGAGACAAAAATCTATCGAAACCTTTTCAAAAACACTCCTACCATCACGATGTTTTTTAAAAGTTCAAGTTCAAACTCGCTAGTCCGAGCTTATCAAGCCCACGCTAATTTGTTTATCGAGGGCAGGTGTGGCGTGGGGGAAAATAATGGGGGTGCATTAGTGTCTGAACTCGGTCAGGGTGCAGCCACCAAGAGATCAAAGCACCAAAGGCCAAGGGAGCGAGCACCAATCTCTCTCCATATCTCTCTCTCTCATCTCTCTCTCTGTCTCTCTCTCTCTGTCTTTATCTCTCTCTATCTCTATCGCTCTTTCCTTCTCTCTCTGTCTCTCACGCTCTCTCTCGTCAAACTATGCCAACTCCTAGTATTTTCATTAATTTCTTTCTGATTTTGACTTCTTCCTCGGCCGAAACCAGAGTCCAAAGTGCCCTCGGGGCATCGTGACCAATAAGCCTATCACCCCCCAGCTACGCAAAAAAAAGCGATCGAATTCCAATCCCCCGTCCTCCAAGCGATAAACAAAGCATTTGTCACCGCGTCGATATTATTAGATTTTTCTCGTCAAGGTTTTTTTGGCTTCGGCTTCACGTGGTTGGGGCGTGGAAGCCGGGTGGTCACGCATTTTTTCTTCGATTTTTTTTGGCTTCTGGCTTCCAAAAAAAAGATTTTAGCGCGTTATTCCGCCTAGCTGCTTCGCAATTTACGCTGTGGAATTCTTTGAGGCTTTTAAAGGTACTAGGAAGTGGCCGAACCGACACCAATAGCCAAATTTGCGTCATGCGAAAATCCCGACAGGCCAAAAACCGACAGCAAGGCCCCGACAGGCTAAAATCCCGATAGCAAAAATCCCGAAAGTCGGAATCCGACAGCCCAAAATCCCGTCAAAGACAATCCCGACAGCGATAATTCCGATTCTCCTTGGCGCTAATGAGCCTGTCACTTTCTTCTATACAGCTATTCCTGCATGTCGGTATTTTTGCTGTCGACATTTTCGCTGTCGGGATTTCGGATGTCGAGATTTTAGCTATCGGGGTTATGATTTCGGGATTTTGGCGTTCTTCTTTTTGTCGAAAACTACACTCCGCATCAAATACTGTGATTTCACGCGGGCAAAACCAACTTTTACCGAGAAGTTGTCGAGACCTAGTCCGGGTAGGGATAGCTGTTTCCCGTTTTTAGCACCTTTAAAGGAGCCCAGGAATTAACGAATTCTGACGGCGTTTCGCGTGCTATTTTCGCAAACATTGCCTCGATCCCTCCTGATTCCATCTCTGGTTTTCTAGCCATTTTTTAGAATTCTCCGCTTTCCGTGACCCCTCTATCCCATTAGAAATTCGACTTTTGGCGGCTCGAACTCATCCCAGGCGCCTCATTTGGATGCAAAATCCACCCGGGACCGCCCCGGATTTGGGCGACTTTTTCCGGGGTTCTGGGAGTTTTTAGAGCAGTTTTCCGGCGTTGTGTGCCGGAATTTGAACATTGCCGTGTTGAATCTATAGAAACTACAAGTGAATTGCCTTCCGCGTTCTTTTAAAAACGTTGAACATAACAAGAATCGACCCTTGAGATCGACTAGGTTTAGACAGCCACGTAATACTCCAAAATACACACGATATGGCGAGATTTTGAGGATTGCCGCGAATATTTTAGCAATGAAAAGGATAAAACAACCCGTTGAGACCTAGTCGACTGACGAGGTAGATTTTCGCGGTTTCCAATCCCTGTAAAGACATTGGAGGGCGCAAAAATCGACCCTTTCCATCGACTAGGTCTCGATAAAAACCCCGTAGCATTCCAAAAGACGGTGAATTTTTGCGCCGTCTAGAACGGCTTAGGCGTAGGTTTAGGCTTAGGGCCAGGTTAGGCTTTTGCTGATGCTTAGGCTTGGGCATAAGCTAAGTCATAGACTACGGCATAGTTTTGGCTAAGTTTAAGCTTAGGCTTGGGCGTCGATTTTCGCGTTTTCCAGCCCCTTTAAAGACTCGAACAATTGACTCGATTTTCGATCGTCCATGGAAAGAAACGGGCGTTTTATGTTCTTTTCCGTCCCTTCCATTTCCACGGCTGCTCCCGTTCCCTCCCCTCTGCTCCGTCACAAGACTCCGCCCCTTTCAGCGGTCCAAAGACGGGGCAGAGCAGGGGGATGAGAGAACATTTTGAACCCGATACGATTCCCCATTCGCTGTTGGGTGTGGGTGCGAGCCGGCGTCTTCCCGGCTTTTGTTATCGATCTAAAACGCTGGAAATGTTTTATTAAAATAGAAAAATCTAAATTGAAAACTTTATAACTTCATTCTAGTCTGTAGTTTGTAGTTTAGTCAGGTTATTTTAGTTTGATTTAGTTTGTAGTTTAATAGCCAAACTACCCTTCGAAAAACTGAGTAGCTTCTTGTCCTAGAAACTTTCGAAAAAGCGCAATTTCCCTGTTCAAAATTTTTTGAAAGCCTGGAAACTGCTAAAGGAACCCTTTTAATGGTAGAAAAACTACTCTAAAAGGTTAGGATTCTATAATTTGACCTTGTACCAACCTTAAGAAGCAAAAACAATACGTATAGGGTTACAAAATGGTTTCGAAAGCTGTTTAAAGCTTAAAATATATCCTTTTATTAGCTGTCGATCTTATTTTAACTATTTTAACTCTTTTAACTTTGTTTTTACTCTCCTCTATTACTTTTGACGGATTTTACAACTCTGTTTTTCCCAGAGCAACAATGCCCATCGGCGCGATGCGACGCTCGGACGAGTCGGAATCGTCGAATTCTGATTCGGAGGGGTTGGTCGAGTGTTTTCCCCGTTTGTCTGTCCCCTTTTTTCAAGACGTCCGCTACATGTGACCCACTCAATTCAGCTCTTTGGAAGAAAAAAAAATTCAAAAAGTGGGGGGCATCGATTTTCAATGTCCGGGTCTCGTGGTTGAGGAAATGGGTGTCATCGTTCGATACAAAAGTGTTTTGGTTTTTTCTGCTGCCCTAATGCTAAAAATTAGTATGACATTTAAAACGTAGTTTTGAGTTTAGTCATTTTATTTTTAGCTGTACGTTTAAGCCATCCGGCGGTATATATTTTATACTGTAGTCGATAGGGAAGCCCGAAAACTACGATTTTTTCATCTGGGCCCTTCTCATGTTACAAAGCGACCGTTCCGGAACGTTGCTATTCCCAGAGTTTCACTTTCAGTTCTCGTTCTCTATCGCTCTCTCTCTCTCTCTCTCTCTCTCTCTCTCTCGCACGCTCCGGAAAAGTCCGGAACAAAAAAAGGCAAAAGCGCCTCGGATTTGAATTTTTAAGTCCCACGCGGTGTTTCAGGGGTCAGAAATTTTTGCGGTCCAACAAGCGAAAGTTTGGGTCACCTAGAATCTAGTGAACCTGATCCCCTATTTTTCAAACATGTTGTCGAAAGTTGCAAGTCGTCGGATTCGTGTCTGAAACCTGAAATTTGCCCAAAAGTTGATCTACGCCAGCCAGGAGCGGGCTGATTGACAGCCGGCCAAATTGGCCCACTTGTTTTCGCGTTTTTCAAGCCAAAAATTTGGGGCTCACCAAGTGGAAAACGAAAATGTTTTTGCAAAAATGAGCGAAATGAGAGAACGCGCAAAGGTGTAGTTTTTGATCTCACCAGGCGAGGCCACTCTTTTTTGAGGGGATTCCACCAGTTTACTATTAGTCCAATAGCTAGTGGGGGAGGGGGGAGGGTGAAACCCTTTTGCCCTTTTTCAAGTGTTATTTTGACCTCAAAAAAATGGCAGAGTACCTAGAGTAAAAATATAAACAGTTTTTGGAGTTTAAAAATTTCCCGGGAGCTATATAAAATTTTATTCAAGACGTTTAACTTCGCTGAACGGGCTTTCAACTCCGATTTTATGCTTTTTTTGCCTTGGTAAAAAAATTTGTTCCTATTTTCCACTCTCGACAGGGTTATAAAATTAATTTGCAGTTTTTTCTGGAATTTGGGATACTTTAAGCTTTTTTAATCACTTGACAACCTTCGGGAATCGCCCTCTATCCCTCTAATCACCCCCTCTCTCTACCTCTCTCGCTCCCTCTCTCTCTCTCTCCCGCTCTTTCTCACTCGCTCTTTCACTTATTGTCGCTCTCTTCTCTCTCTCTCTCTCTCTCTCTCTCTCTCTCTCTCGAAGTGAATGTTTTCCCCAGGCTAGTCTAATCTAATTTTGAGTGCAAGTGGTCGCTAGTTTAGTGTTTTTGTGTACGCTATCAAGCCTTCAAGCCTAAGCCAAGCTCGGAAACAAAGAAATTGGCTTGAATTCTGGGTGAACAAAGGATTCAAGCCACCACGTGGGGCACTTTGACCCGTGCGGGCGATTTTTCGACTCCTTACACCCACTGGGCGCCCTATCAGTTGCCGGTGCGCACGCCCGGCACCCGCAGGTCTCACCACCACCACCCCCGAAAATCCGCCGGTTTATCTTGGGTTTTTTATGGGGAGAGAGAGAGAGAGAGAGCGAGAGTAAGAGAGCCTTATAGATAGCCCCAAAGCGCATCATCACGCACCAAGAAACGCGATTATCTATCTGCCCGCAGTGGGCCCGACGAGCAGTTGACACATTTCAACGCCTCTGCTCCCCTCGGGATCGAGTTCCGTGTTTTTCGTTGAGCCGCACCCCCCGCGAATTTTTGGTCGCCTAGTTCAATTTCCGCTCCGCTTCCCTGAAATGGTGCTGAAAAGCGAAAGGAAACGAAGAAACGGGAAGCTAAATGTCATTTTTGAGAACTTTGAGACGTTAAGAAACGTTCAAAAACGCCATGATGCCGTGAAAAGCGAAGAGTGTCATCAAGACGTTTTCAAAAATGTTATTTACGTGTATACAACCAGAAAACGACCGTTTTCAAGCCCAAAAACTGCCTGGAATTACGGATTCAGCTCAAAACATGTCGAATTGTTTTTGTTTTCAAACTAAAAACGTCAAACTCATTGAAAATCCACTTCCAAACCGTTTTTTGATGCTGTTCACAGCTTCAAATGGCTTTTTTTATTGACCGGACGGCCACCGAAAGCATTGTTTTCCCTGCTTTACTAGTACTTCCGCGTCGCGGCTATTTTATCGCAAGTTTTAGGTCCTTTTCAGAGAGCAGTAAACCGCGTTCATTGGCGTGTAATGTCCTTGCCAGGAATTTTCTGCGAGTAATGGTTTTAAAGCCATTTTTAGCCGTTTTTTGGCGTAAGAACCCTCGAAAAATAAAAAGTGCCGATTTTTTCGATAACTGACGCCTGGTCGTCTGATAAATTCGTTTTGGAACCAAACAATACTCAATTCCAACCTGTCAATCGGCTTCTCGTTTCCTTTCTCTCTATCTCTCTCGAATCACTCACTCTCTCTCTCTCTCTTTCTCTCTCCTCTCTCTCCCCTCTGAAAACTACGCGCCTTGACTGTTGACGCTGGGAATTATATTCCGGCTAGGCCGGGCAGGTCCACTGCTCGGGCGCTGAGGGTCGAGCCGTCTATTTTTGCACGAAATTCTGGGGAGCTGACGCATTTTTCAACTTTTGTGAACGCCTTGAACTGCTTGAACTCGGGGTGTTTTTCAAAATTGCTTTTATGAGCATATTTCACTTCGAAATCCTTTTGAAATCTCGTAATTTAAAATGCTCACGAAACCGGGCTACGCAATTGTACAATTCACGCCCCCACCCGTCCGTTTTACGATAGATTTGGGCTAATCCGCTTGTATACTGAAAGTTCAGACAGCGACCGATTTTCCGCTGGAGTCCTATCGCCGTTACCGTATCCCTAATTACTATTTTCTGTATTGTTCAAACTACGTTTATTCCAGAATGACGCCCGACATCAGCGACGAGTACGAGATCCACTCGTCGGCCACCGATGAGCAGTGGGGTGATCTGATTGGGATGATTGCTAATGAGGTGGGCCTTAAACGTTTTTGCGGTTTTTACAGCTTCAAAGTAGCGTATTTGGAATGTAACGCTTACGACTAATTACGGTTGAAAAATTACGGTTTACGCTTAATGTGACCCTAACGCTTTAAAGGAGTGTAATCAGGAGTGTAGCGTAGCCAAGCGTACAGTCATTTACGGCTTTTGTTAAGGAATGGAAGAGCAGCGACGCTTCAACGACCCTACTCCTGCAACATCTGCCCTCCACTCGTATTGTTATTGCCGTGAGAAAATCTGGTACGTTTGATTTTAACAGATGACGCTGTGAAACGTAGCTTTTCGAAAAACGTAACCCATTTTTTCTACGGTTTAAATCTGATTTTCTGATTTACGCCAGTCTGATTTCGTCCGGAAAATGACTTTTTGAAGTGATACAGCTATAAAAATAATTGCATTTTTCGACTATGGTTTTACCTTAAGCGATTACGCAATATAATTCTGAATTTTCCAGACGATTCCCTGGTTTCTGCTGTCGCTTGGAACGAGGTGGACAACGTGGCCATGATCGGCTTCTACTTGACAAAGGAGAAGGAACGCGGAAAGGGTGAGGATGTGAAAATTATTCATAGTATCTTTTTAAATTACGCTCCAATTACCGTAGCCTTGTTTTGTTGCTTCTTATTTTGCCGCTTCCATTTTCTAGCGGAAACCGTAAAAATCAAACACCAAAACCGAGCAGCTGATGGGATTGTTCTGACATTTTTCTGGTTCTCTCTCCGTCTCTCTCTCTCTTTCTCTCTGTCTCTCCTCTCTCTCGCTGTTCCAAATCGGCTTTCCGGCCACGTTGACCCGGCCGGAAAGCAAAAAAGCATTTTTAAGCCGCCCTAATTTGCATTTTTCAGGCATCGGCCGGGCCGTGTGGCACCAGGCCCTCGAATGCATAGATCGCGAGAAGCGTATCATCGTCGTGAGAACGGGTGGGTAGATTTGGAACGCTACAAAAACCACTTTAAAGTCCAAATTCCGGTGGTGTAATTAGGTGTATAGCGTAGTTAAAGGGGCCGGAAAGTCTGAGTCATTTGATCCCAAAAAAAATCATGTTCCATGTGGTTGTCAGTATCAGTTCCTCAAAAATCCGATGGTAGCGACACACGGGTGCAAAGAGGTGTCACGCGTACAGACCACACTCAATTTCGCCGTCTTCTGCTCGTTCCGTTCAATAATACCCACACCCGGCCCTACCCCCCACGTGTCCTCCCTTTCTCCCGAGTTGCGGTCAGCCCATTTTTCTGATAGGTTTGCGACGATCGTTCTCTCTCTGGCTCTCTCTCTCTCTCTCTCTCTCTCTCTATCTCTCTCTCTCGCTCTCTCTCTTCACGACGCATTCACGTGCCCTCCACAATGCACCCCTGGCCGATCAGTCAACTCTGAGAGGGGGGTTTAGCCGCCCGGAATTAGGGGGTGTCGCGGAATTGTGAGCGCGTCCAGATGCCATCTGTAAGTAGTGTGCACCCGGAATGTGAAAGCCAGGGTGGATTCCGGTTGAAAAAGGTGGACCGGAACCGGAAGCTGCAGATGGAGAATAGGGAGGAGAAAGGCAGGCTAGCAGGAATTTTTGGAAAAACATCTGCGAGGTGCAATTTGGACAGGGCATGCTAGCAGGGTGTCTTTGCGGAAATCGGCCGTAATCGTAATCGCAAATGGCGTCTGCTAGCTTACCAATCTCAGGCGATCTAGCAGAGATTTTTTTGTTCTCCAATCGATTCTCTGGTACGATTTATCAGAAAAGCAAACAATCCACGATTTCCAAAACGCTCCTCCTGACGTCGGGGGTAAAAACAACCATCGCGTGTTCCAACTTGGCCTGCGTCATATTCACGTTCCACGTTTCTCTCTCTCTCCCCTCTCTCTCCCCCCCTCTCTCTCTCTCTCCCTCTCGCCTCCTCATCTCCTGCACTTTGCATCATTCATCCGATCCCTCGAACTTTCGGTTATCCACTCCCTCAAGGCGGAAAAACAAAAATATGGTCGAATCGAATCGAAATTCACCCCTAAAAATAGATCCCCGTATCAAAATTGTAGTGTTTTGCAATCGACCATGCTGGGGCGGAGGTCATATCTTTCACTACGAGCTATCATCGATAAAAATTTGGGGGGAGGCGGGGGTTTTCACGTGGATTGGGTGGGTCGTCAATAGGTGTTATGTGGAGCCTAGAGGAGACGGGGGTCGGCAACAAATCAGCAAAATTTGGAAATTCGGCATTTTTGCGTAATCGTATCGTATCGTATCGTATCGTAGCGTAGCGCATGTTATCGTATTTCTAGCCCATTTACCCAGCGTAATCAATCCATTTCTTCACGCGTTTTCTGTTTTTCAAAGCCGAGATTCCCCAAAATACGCCAAACAACTCTTTAAAAATTTCCTAACGCCCGGAAGTTCAATGATCCGCCTTGCAAAAGTGTTTCTTGCTCAACGGCCACGTGAATGCCGGCTGCTGACAGCGGAAAAGACGTTAGAGAAGAGATAAGAGATCCGCTGGGTGGGCCAGGTCACTTTTTGAACCCAGCCCGGTTGGCGAATCGGAACGCGGGTGAACAAACAAGGAGAACGAAGGGCTCCACTTTACAGCAGCGCTTTCGTCGCCTGGGGATTTTGTTGAGATGGATGCCGGTCAAAAATTTCCGGCAGGGGAGCATAAAGGGGTTTTTGAGAATCAGGAAACTAATGATGCCGGCAAGCGTTTGAAAAAAAACGATTCCCAAGGAAACTCTGCAAGCACGCCCCTCTATGTATCTCTGTCGACTTTCTCCTCCCCCTCTCTCGTACTCGCTCTCTGCCTCTTTCTCTCTCTCTCGCCCTCTCTCGCACTCGCTCTCTGTCTTTCTCCCTCTCCAGAAAAATTGACAAGCAAAGCACAATATATTTATTTTTATACGAAAAAGGGGGACATTCCGCAAAATTTGGTGGTGGTAGAGAGGGGTTTTTGTGCAGCGTCCTGGACGAGTCGAGTAGCGAGGTAGCGGCTTCTAGTAGTGGAAGTACGGGGCGTAGTGCACCGAGCGGACGGCAGCACGTCCGGCCTCCGCGTCGAAGGTGCCGTTGCCGACCTGGCGTCCGGCCACCTCGTGTCCCTCGACGGCCGTGATGCAGTCAGACTCCGGGATGTCTGAAAAAGGATGGTTACGATGCGTAATTAGGTAGCTTTACGTAGCGTTAAAGGGGTGAGGACATCGACAAACGCTGAAAAAGCTCGAAAAACCTTACCATTGCGCGCGCCAAGGTGGAGACCACCGGCGGCTTGCTGGGCGGCGGCGTCGACCTGGCGCAGCTCGGCGATCTGCTCGTTGGTGAGACCGGGCAGGGCTTGGAACGACGGAAGGTATGACGAACGGGAAGCCATCTGGACGGGCGGGCGGGAGAGAGAGAGCGGTGGATGGAGAGAGATACTTCCACCGAGATTTCAGTCCGTTTTTATACTTGAAAACCCATGGTAATGTTCATGTAAATGAGGAAAAGCTAGGGAAAGGACCGGAAATGCCTGGGAGCTGATGCAAATTGCGAATTAGAGCAGAATTTGGGAGTTTGATCCCGTGAAACCTTCCAAAATTTTGTATTTGCAAAAAGCTAATGGCTTTAAAGAGTTTGGTAAAAACCTAAAATCTGCTAATTTAGGACAAAATTAAGGTTTTAAAGAAAATTAACAACTTTAAACCATTCAAGAAACCTTAATAAGCTTGTTTTTTAATAAAACCGAGTTTTAAACAAAAATTGATAAACTGTAGATTGTCCAAAAAGCTGTAGACGTTTAAATTACGTGCCGATACCCCTAAAAACCGGTTTTTTTAATTTTCATTGTAAAGCCTATTGATTTTTCGGAGGTTATACGTATAAAAAAGTAGCTTCTAAAGCCATCTCAAACCGTATTCGTTTAATTTCCTCCTTTTCCAGGCCCCGACATGGCCGCCAAGTACCAGAAGTGGGACGTGCCGGTGATGGGCAAGAAGATGCACCGCTTCGTCGTCCGCGCCGAGCTCCTTATCGACGGCTTCACGCGTCTTTTGGAGAAAAATGGCATCCGGTAAGCTTTAGATCATTAATTATCGATTAAAATTAGTAGAATACTATAAAACCCGATAAACCCTACTTTTTCAGCAACGACAAAAACAACAACGCGGGCATGGAGACGAAGTGCGTCAACCAGTTGACGATTCCCGAGTTTGACAGCCTGCTGGATTACGATCAAAAGGTTGGTGAACCTCAAAAATCCCGTAAAAACGGGTTACAAACTATAATTTGGTAGTTTACGCCTAAAAACCTGATCCCAGTTCCTTTTCCTATCAAAATCTGGCTAGCAAAAACTTTAAAACTCGAAAAGAACATCTAAAAACTATTTTTAGGTCACCTCTAAGGATCGCAGCGACTTTCTGGACTCGTTTTTCTCGCTCGACTGCGTTTGGTAGGCCCTAAAAATGTAGAACAACTTTTACCTCCAACTTTCAGCGCCTGCGTCACCCAGAACGAAGACGATGACGTGAACGGCTTCGGCGCTATTGTACCGTCAGTGAAGGTGAGCAATTGAACGGCTCGAACTTCATGGAACAAGCAACAGTCTAGTCTAACGCATCTAAAAACTCGCGTTTTTGAAGATTTTTATCGTCGAATCCCTAAAGACGTTCAAAAATTTATAAGTAATCGAAGTAAATAATCTAGGCCTATAAAAAAATATCAAAAATACTTAGAACTTCGTAAAAGGGATTAAATAATAAAGGGTATAATTTTAGGAGGGCTCGCATCGGTATCGTCTTGCGCCCATCTACGCCCCTGACCTCAACATTGCCACCTCCATCGCCTTGAGTCTTGTCAAGCGGGTGAGATATGCAAAAATTTTCTAAAACGCTTAGGTTTTCAGGTACACAAACGTGACCCCAAGGCTGAGATCTACATCCAGACCGTCGAGGGCAGCGCGGGCAGCATGCAGTTGCATAAGGTGAGAAAATGACCAAAAGAACGCGCATAAAAAATTTTGGCTACAATTTTTCCTATTCCTAAACCTAAAGAATTTATTAAAATGGTTAATTTTGTTAAAAATACTAAAAACAGCTAATTTTCCACCGAAAATGGTAGATTTTTGAGCCGTTTTCAAACTTTTTTGCCATTTGAACGTTTTCTACACCGTTTTCAACTTAAAAAAACAGCTCAATTTTACCAAAAAGAACCTAACTACCGCATTTTTCCAAATCTTGCAAAAGAGCTCTCGTAAAAAGCCTCGTTTAAAAAAATATCTAGGCTTTCAAAAAGGAATTTTTTTAGATAAAAAGAAATCTTTTAAAGAAACAAAAACATATCTCAACTTTCCAGGTGCTAAAAGAATACGTTGGCGTGGACCCTGTCGAGGACTGCGTGACTCTCACTTCTCGGAAGTTGCCCATCACCACCCGGCTGCACATGTGCTACATTCCGCATAATAACGGAGGACATTTTGATGTCTAAAAACCTTGCCCACTTTAATTACAGTCATAATGTTTATTTCTTCCTTCTTATTCCTTCTAGCCTCTAGTCCTATCTTTACGGTCCCTGCCAAATCGAGTCCCATCCCTCCCCCCTCCCTCCCCCTCGAAATTGTTACCTATTTTATTTTTCGTACTTTGTTCCCTCGGGTCCCCGTCCATTGCTTGTCGAGACTCTTTTCTGAGTTGCAATCCCCGTTTCTCGCCAGCGCCCCCCCTACACTACACACTCTACTGTTTTGTACATACACACAGCAATTGCAATAAATTGTGGAGATGAAATTTGGGTTTTGAAACGCTTGAAAACACCAGTAACACGAAAACATGACTATTTCAAGGATTGCTACCAGTTTTCCTGAGTTTCAGAGCACGAAAATGCGATCTTCTAACTCTTAAAATCCATAAAGCCCCAGGCTTTTCGTAAGATTATAGAATTTTCTTAAATACAACGTTTTAATTTTTTAATTTCCCCATTTTATTTTTAAGTTTTGGCTAGAACGTTTCTTGCCAATTTACGGAATTCCGGGCCGGAATTTCAAAGTCCCACATAATCTGTGCGTCTCTTGGACAGCCGCGTTGGGTTCGGCGGGTCCCCGATTTTTGCCGACGACTTCAATTTCAAGCTTTTCCTTTCTGATTTCGTCACAAAAATAAAAAATTTAATTCTTTATAAATAGTGGAATTTTCGATCCAATATCAGTTTTAGATTTTAAGCGCTTTATTTGGTGGGATTCACCGCTACGCGCCCATAGAAAAAGCCTGTTTATAGTCCTAAGCTTTCCAAGTCTTTCTTTCCTATTATTCCCCTTTCGTTGACTCTGTTTTCCTATTTGTTCTCGTGTCTTGCACTTCTACTAATGCTACTACTATTTCCAGAAATGCTGCCAGCACGCATTTTCCGTTCGGCGAGCCGCAGTCTGCAGACCTCCGCCACCGCCTTCAACGAGGTACTAGCTTTCGCTACTTTGCAAATTTTTGGTTTAGTTTCAGGCCACCGACGCGAAATTTGCCCCGACCTCGAAGGTATAACTACCGGCGTTTTTCCTACAATTTCTCCCTTTTAGCAAGTCGATGAGCTGTTCAAGACAGAGGATAGCGATCAGCGAAGACCGCGCGCTAGTTTCAGGTAGCTTAATATGGTTTTTATTTAATGGTAACTTTTCTTGCAGTGTAAACAAGCTGGAGCTGGCCGGACACGTGCCGATGGAACCGCAAATCAAGCAGCTCAACAATGGGAGCGAGCTCGTCCGTTTCCCGATTGCCACCAAGAATCCACGTACGTTGAATTTTGTGTATTTTTTTCCTTCCCCAAGACTTGTTGCTTGCCAATCTGATTTTCGTAATTTCAGGCACCCAAACCGACAACCACGACTTCCACTGGGTTGATGCTCTTGGGCAAGTCGGCAAGTACGCCAAGGACAACGTCAAGAAGGGTTTGTTTTTCATCTTTTTTTTCTGACCTTGGCTAAGTTTTAGTATCTAGTCGCTAAGCCAAATCCAAAATTTTCTGTAGAAAAACGCTCGATCTTATCTATTTCAGGATATAGTGCATCGAACAGTGTTTTCTGTGTTTTTCAAGTAGCTTGATCTGCTGGGCTTTTTGGCCTATATAAAAACGGATTTTGTTTTATTTAATTTCCCACTAACCTCTCCATTTCAG
This sequence comes from Mesorhabditis spiculigera, assembly GCA_958295435.1. Lineage (NCBI taxonomy): Eukaryota > Metazoa > Nematoda > Chromadorea > Rhabditida > Rhabditidae > Mesorhabditis > Mesorhabditis spiculigera. Next base: position 90,905 of record CATQJA010001501.1, read on the forward strand.
GATCGCAAGTCCACTTCATCGGCCACATCAGCTACGGCGAGTGGCAACCCGAGGGCGCCGACAAGAAGCGCAAGATCACCCGCTTCACCGCCGACTTCCTGAGTGTCATGAAGCGCGCCGGCCAACAACAAGAGTAGACAAGATCTCGTCCCGGGTCTCACCGAATCTCTCATCACCTTCGACGTTTCTAGCTTATTAGATGTTTTCTCGTTTGATCGTTTTTCGTTTGTTGACTATTGTAATAAAACTTCAGGATTAACACTCGTATCTTGACATCGGAATGGTGAATTGGTTCACTTGTATCCTTGTGCACTTGGAATCACATTGAGAATACAAATTGTGGCGCGGCACTCGATAGAAAACAGCGCTGCGTTGGAGACAACACATTTATTCGGTGCAGATTTCTACTGAGAATGGGCATTAAAATTTTACTGCTGTAGTAACGTTGAGAAATTTCTTGACCTTTCAAAGCGGCTGGAAGTGAAGAAAATATAATTTCATTAGTTTAGACGAGGATGGCATCGAACTACGATGACCATCCTCTGGGGCTCCTCAGCGAACTGGCGAGACGCGAGCTCGTCCATTTTCTCGAGAGCGTCCCCGGAAGAAAGGTATTTAAAAAAATTAAAGCAAAAAAAACACCGTTCAGGAGCTGGTCGTCGACAGTTCATTGCTTCGTCCGCTTGATCGAGTGGCGAGCATGTCGCTTTTGAAAGAACACGAGGTTTTAGGTCGGGTGGAAATATTGCTATTTTAAAGAAGTTTTTAGGTGTCTTACCTCTTCGGAAAAACGCAACGCTCCCGAATACTTCTGACGTCAGCCGCTTGTACCTGACGCGCGCTTGCGTGGCGATGACGAAGGAAATTTGCAGGCGAGTGTTCATTGGAGAAAAGCTTTATGCGTTAGTTTCAGGTTGATACGCAGTGATCCTGAAAAGAACAAGGCGATAATCTGGGTCGATCGCCAGTTGGCAGCATGTAGTCGCGAGCTCGAGTTACAAGGTAATTTGTTAAACGAAGAAAAAAAACGAAGTGTCCTTTCTAGGGGTGCTAGGCACGGTGATAGAATTCGAATGGGCTCTTCCTTTCGTCCCCGTTGAGAGTGACCTCTTTTCGCTGGAGATTCCGATCGAAGTGACAGCAACGCGAACTGGTAAGTAACCGCTCTATTTTTGGGAGCTTGAAGCTTATTGATATGCTTTTCTTTTCGTTCCAGGTGACCTCTGGTCCGCCGCCAACGCCATCTGGCAATTCCAGTCTCTTTACGGCCAAATTCCGACTATTTATGGCAAGTTTTAACAAGTTTATTTGATGGTTTTCGAATTGCTTTAGGTATTGGTACTCGTGCAGACAAAGCCTGGAAAATCTTGAAGCGACTCTACCAAGAAAAAGGCGAACCTCGCGCCAGCCCAGATCAGCCAGTTTCGCATCTTTTTGTCGTTGATAGGTAAACAGATTAATTGTTTTATAATCTTTTTCAGGTCTATCGATCGGGCTTCCATCTATTTAACGGCGCTCACCTACGAATCGTTGCTGCACGATCATTTTGGGATTTCTTGTGGAAAGGTGGTTTTCTTGACGCGTTTTTCATAGCTTTCAATGATTTCTAGGTCACCTTCGGGGCCGACGTCGAGGCAAAAACGCAGAATCGAAGCAAGGAAAAGCCAGCTGAAGCTCCCGAAGCCCCGAAAAAGCCTAGAGTACGTTTGACACTAATTTATTCTGAGGGAAAGGCGTCTCGGAATCTCTAAATGCCTTTTTGCGTAGTTGGTTAAATTTTGGTAGAAAAGAAGGAGGTTATTAGTATTTTAACAAACGTGCCAAATCCTAAAAAATTCATTTTTAGCCCGTTCTGCTCGACAACAATGATGCCGTCTTCTCAGCGGTGCGCAACAACCACATGTCGGCCGTCTTTCCCTTCCTGTCAGCAAAAGCCAAGGAGCTGCGCGGGTTCTACGATCAAGGAGCCAATTTCGACAAGGTCAGTTTTACCCTTTTAATTTTGTACTTTAATTGCTTTCGACAATAAACTTTTCTAGGTCTCGGCGATGAAGGACTACATCTCCAACGAGTTGAAGCAGTACAAGCAGCAGCATCGGCAGCTGGAGGTCCACATTGCGGCTTGTGAGGTAAGGGCTAAATTTTTCATGATTTTCTATGTTTTTCAGGTGGTTTTGGAGCGAACGGCGGCGGAGGGGACTTCATCCCGGATAGAGCTCGAGCACGCGCTCATTGCCGGAGTGGCCGATCTGGCTCAAGTGATGGATTATGCGGAGAATTGTATTTTGATGGTAAATTATATAATTTCTACGATTTTGAGTTGGTAAATTTTTAGTTGAAACTAAAATAATTTTTATCAAGATTACGAAAAGTCATGAAATCTTGCCATTTTTAATATTCAAGTTTGTATTTTCATCGAATTGACTAAGATATTTATTTAAATTTCAAGGAATCGCGAAAGGCTTGAATTATTCTGAAAAAAGACAAATTACAGGACAATTCCCCATGGCAAGTTCTTCTCTTCGTCTGCCTCGCCTCCGTCACGAACAACGGGCTCCCCCCGAAGCTTTTCAACTCTTTTAAGGTATTAGGTTTCTTGTTTTAACGAGTACATTTCGTTTCAGGATCAGTTCATCGCGGCCTACGGTATCGACTACATTCCGCCGCTGCACTTTTTGGCGGAACGTGGCCTGATTACGTTACGCTCCCCCTTGCAGACGGCCAATAATTTTGGGCAGTCATTGGCGGGCGGACATGGAAGTAAGATAATTGCGATAATTAAGATAAAAATTTTGATTTTCTTTGTAGTTTTTTATCTAAATTTTGTAAATTTATTTTTTATAGCGGCGTATATAAAACACGTGTTTCCAGGCAATGCCTCCCTTCCCTTCCTCATCAAGCGGCTCTCCCTGGCCCCGAGCAGCGGCGACGAACGGAAGACCGGCTTTCAGAACCCGCAAAAGTGAACTTTGAGGTTTCTTTGCAAAACTTGAACTTTTAGGATGAGCTACGTCTTCTCTGGCGCTTATACTCCAGCCATTTGCCAGGTGGTGGCCGACGTGATGATGCACGGGTTCAACATCAACGAGCTGAAGAAGACGTTCAATGGACAGGTACTTATTGATCTTCTCTGAGCTTGATCCCTGGCTTTTAGGTATTTGCCGAAGAGAACAGCTGCGTGCCCGCCGAGCGGAAGCCGGACAACCGGATGCGGAAAGCGATAATGGTCAGTATATTGATTTCTTGTTTTCCTAAATGATTTTTGCTCGCTTGCCTTTGGTTTTTCATAATTTGGGTTTTTCTTATTTCCAAGCTAGCATTTTGAGTTCCTAAATGATCTTTGCCAGCTTGCCTTGCTGGGTTATTCCAAAAACTGGGCGTTCATTTCCTTCAAAGATCTTTGCCAGCTTCTTGAGCTTAGGTTTTACAAAACTAGGCTTAACGTTTCCACCAGAATCGCTGCAAGTCTGCATTGTTATTCCAAAAAGAAACGTGTCTGAATTCGATTTTATTTTTCCGCAAGCAACTCTGCAGGCTTGCCTGCTGATTCCGAGAAGACGTTCTGTAATTTGTTGTAATGGAATTTATTTTATTTGTTTCCACAAGGATTTCTGCAAGCCTGCCTTGTGATTCTAAAAAAGCTAGACTGACGTTATCTCCCTAATTCCAGGTCTTCTTCTGTGGCGGCGTCACCTACGGCGAGGTCGCTGCTCTTCGACTGTTGGCCCATCTGAACTCGTTCCGCATCCTGATCGCCACGACGAACATCATCCGCCGCGAGGACTATCTGAAGGCCATGTGCAATGTCTCTTTGACCGAATAATAGATGTATCTAATTTTTTTTTGTGCCAATATCCTTCCCAATATCCCATATTCTTCTGTGATATCTTTCCAGCATCAATCGCTTTTTGTTTACGGGTAAAACAAAGTTTTTTTTGTTTCTTTTTAACCTCTCGCTTCGCCATCCATTCCTTGTGCTAATTTTCCCCTGGGTTGTGTATTTTCTTGGCCGCTTTCGCTTGTAATAAATATATTTATTTATGCGCAATTGAGGTCATTTCCTACACGTAATGGCTGTTTCACGGTGATATGTACACTTTACGCCAGGTGTCGTGGTGGGGTGGCGGTGATGGCGCGTCGTGGTCTTTGCGTTGTCGATTGGCCGCGTCTCTTCTTGTGCTTCTCCTCGTCCATGCGCTTGTCCATACGCTGCTTGGCGTCGTCGGGGAGCTGTAAGGTGTTGTTATTTATTTTTTTTAAGGGTTTTTTAAGCTAGGTCGGCCTGTTATAAGCTTGAAACTTCAAGGTTACGAATCTAAGGTTTTGCTACTATTTATTTTAACGTTTTTTCAAGCATATTTTACTAATTTTACTTGATCGTAGCTATGACCTTCTTTTAGAAATCTAGGCGTTTAAATTTTATTAATTGTAACGTTTTAAAATCTTAAAATTTGCGTTTTAAAACTTACAGATTTCCTCTCGAAATTGCCGCAATCATGCGGGAAATCGGCGGGCGGGGCTGGGATTTCGTGGTCTTCTCCGATTCTAAAGTTTTCGTTTTTTAATGGCTTAGTTTTTTTAGTTTGTATAGTAAATTAAATAGGTCTAATTTTTGTGTTATAGAACTCTAATTCTAAGTTTCCTATCCATTTCTAAATCTAACTCGATTTTTTTAAAAACCCACTTGAACGCGTACGCCGCCCCTCCCATCATGTGCAGTTCCAGATGGCAGTGGGCCACCCACCAGCCCGGGTTCGAGGCGCGGAAACTGGAAAATATTCTTAGTCATATTTATTCTGTTTTTCTTACCGTATCGTCGCGTAGCCTCCGACTGGGATCAGAATTGTATCACGCAACGAGGGTCTTTTTCTCATTCCCTTTAGCGCGCCACCCCATTGGGCTTGATCGGTCCACCGGAGATCATCACAGATTGCCTGAAAAAGCTTTTTTAGATAGATAGAGATGGGGAGAGATAGAGAAAGAGAACGCGAGAGAAAGAGATAGAGAGCTACGTTTTGCAACAACTTACGTCAGCGCTGGGACACGGCAGGTCCTGGTTCATGTCGCTGATCATCCCCGTGCCATTGTAAGAGGGCCAGCCCATCTAAAAATTTTAGTTCAATAAGCTTAAAATAATTTATTGAATTCTTAAGGCTCAAAAATGGACTGGATTCCGTACCTTGACTAGATACGTATGCGTGGAATGAATATGTAGCGGGTGGGCGTATCCAGATCCGTGTCCGCCTCCAAGTCCCATGTTGTAGATGGTCAACTAAAAAAAAGTATTATGCTTAATTGACTATTTTCAAGTACTCTTTTGTATTCTGCAGTACTGTAGTTCTGTACTTTTTATATTTTTAACATACCTGGACAATATTATCCAGCTTGTGCTTGAGATGATAGAAACATCGGCAATTTTCGTCGTATTTCGAGTGGTTTCGCGGGCAATCGATCTAGAAACTTATTTTGTTTTTAACATTTAAAGTTTGGTTTAGTTATTATCATCTTTTTAAAATGTCAAATTTTGAAGAATTTTCATACCTTTGAGCAGTCCTTGGCGACCGTGTCCATGAACGTGTCGCCGTAGTAGTAGGGCATCCCGCGCGAGAACTCGAACTTGTAGCCGTTGACGTGGCTGTCGTAGTGCATGTTGATGAAGTGTTCCTGGAAAGGGAAATTAGGATTTTTTGCCTAGATCTAAAGTTTTTAAGATATTTGGGCGTGAAATAGGGTTTTTTAGGCGCTTCAAGATTCTTTCTGTGCAATTTTTGAAAAAGAAGAAATTTTAAATTTTTCAACTTCGATTTTTTTTCTATTTTTGTGTTTATTTTTCCATTTTAGCCGTATTTACAAAGTGTTGTTTAACTTTTTAAACAAACCTCATATCCCTGATCGAACTTCTTTTCGGCGAGAATTTCCGGGTCCTGGAGTTCGAAGGGTGACTCAAGCGTGTCCACGGCAATGCACTAAATTATTCATTTTATTAAAACAAGGATTTCGTAATAGAGTTAATTATATCAAAAACTCTAAAAGAATTTTCCTCACCTCAAAGGGGAAATTCGGGGGGGTACTGCTTGAAGGGGCAGTTGAAGACAGTGCAGGGCTGGCCCTGCGAGCAGGTCGGGTGGCCGAGACGAGCTGGAAAGCGAGTTTGTGGGAAAAGTTACTAAAACTTACGCAAATTCGGCTCGCCATTGTCCTCCACATCTTCGTATTCGAGATTCGCAATTCCGTACGTCGTCTCGACGTGGGACCAGTCGAAGAAGTAGTACTAAATTGAAAGTAGGATATCATTTTAAGTAATAATTTTAGTAATTTCGTTATAAAGTAACTTGTTATGTTGTTTAAACTTATTTTGGCCTTTTTCCTCAGCGTTTTCTATTGTTAATCCTACTATATATAAAAAACTAGTGTTTGTGTGTGTGTGTGTGCATTTGCATGCAACTTCCGTCAGGGTGTCCGGAGGATATCTCGAGAGGGGATGGGTTTGAAGAGGTGTTTGATACGTCATTAGATGCGTAATGGGCTGGAGATGACTGCACACATATAGGATTTTGTAAAATATGTTGTTTTCGACATTAAAATTAAGTTTTTCTTAAAAATCCCGACACCCACTTTGTTAGGATAAAATTAGCATACGCCGGAAGTTGCAGTAGCTTATATAAAGGCCCGAAGGGCGCGTTTTTCATTTTTTGTCATCGGAATTGGGGCAAAATTATGCCAAACGAAGAACATCATTGGGTTAGACGGGGCCAGGGTTGAAAAGTCGCGTAGCGGGCTTTTCAACCCTGGTTATATTTAAGAGATCAAGTACTTGTACAGTCTCCGCAATCACGTAGAAGTTCTTCTTTTCCGGCTTATCGTGGCCCTTGATGAGGATGTCGTAACGTTCTCCCGGGAAGATGATCAGGTTATTTACCTAAAAATGGATTTCTAGGTTTTTCTATCCGAAATCTTACAGTCATCGGGATCACTTCATTTCCATCGGCTGCGACGATCGTTAGATTGTGACCCTCGATGCTAAAAAACAAAAAATTTAGACAAATCGAAATAATTTACCTGATCATCAGCTCCTGAGCAAGACCACCGTTGACGATACGCATCAGAATTGACTCGCCTGGAGGAGAAAATATGAATAACTTAGGTCGCTCTTACCCTGCTTAATTCTGTAGGTCTCAAGCGGAAGCTTATCGGGCCGGGTCCGGATATCGGTCTGATCGTGCCACCCCTTGTCGTTGAAGAGGATTGCGGAGAATGGAATGGCTCCGCCGACATTTCCTGAAAAAGAAGGTAATTTTACTATTTTTCATAACCTAAAAAAGTTCTTAAAGTTCAAATTCTTTGAAAAACGTGGATTTTCTTTTCCTTTTTAAAGTGTTAGCTTTTTTGTTGTTTTAATTTTTTGGTATTTGTACAAAGAATAGAGAGAAATCATCATAATCTGCTCTAGAAAATTTTTTTTTTTTGATTTTGGGAAATAGAAGCCTAGAGAAAAAGGAATTTTTCACCAAATTTTAGCCGCTCGACGCTGACAATCGGCTCCTCGTGCTCACCTCCATCATGGACCCTCGTCGGCTCCCAGCACTTTTCCATCTGATCCATGCCGTACATCCATCTCATCGTCTTTTCCTTCAACGCCAACCAGGTATCGCCAGCATCATCATTCGACCAGTCCTAAAACATGCTAAGTTATCTATTTATCAACCTTTTTCCAAATAAACTACTTCTAAAACAGCAAAAATCGATTAAAAAATGTTAAGATTTAAGAAAAGAAATTTAAGCATTTAAAGGCAGCGATTACCTGAAGCAAAGTGAAGTATTCCCGCGACGGCTGCACTCTTCCGCCATCCATCGTTGGCACCGTTGTGTCGAGCTCCCGGACGACGAAGCCGCCGGCAAGTCCATCACCACTGAAAAAGCATCATTTATATCTTCATTGAATTGAATCTACATTAAACGCCACCTTTTTAAACTATACTTCACCCCAAAAATATTATAGAACCCACCGATCCGACTGCAAATGTCCGTGGTACCAGTGGGTCCCGGCACGGTCGGCGAAGAAACGGTATTGATAGCTAAAATAATGAATTACATAATTAAGACAATCTATTTTACTTTGTCATCGTGGCGATAGGGCATTGCTGGACGAAGGAGACACCGTCCTCGTACCAGAGGCCCTAAAAATAGAGTTAAACTGCGGCAAGCTAAAGGTGATGAGAGAGAGAGAGAGAGAGAGCGAGAGAGAGATAGAGAGCGAGAGAGTGAGAGAGAGCTGTCTAAAATCTTACCTGCTTGTCGATACCGTGGAAATGGATCGAAAAGGAGTCGAGCATCAGCATGTTGCTGACCTTGACGAGCACCTCAGCGCCGAAGGGGACGACGAGAAGCGGGCCAGGGCTAAATTATAAGAATTAATTTTAATTAAAATCATCATAATCAAAACCAAAAAATTCACCAACCTCTTGCCGTTGATAGAAATGACGCGGAAATGAAGACCATCGAGGGTAAGGATGTCTTCGATGAAGGCCTGAAAAATGGGTTAAAACGTGCTGAACAGGCAAGAAAGAGAGAGAGAGAGAGAGAGAGAGAGAGAGAGAGAGATAACGAGTTCCACTTACATCCGTCTTATTATTCGTCAAATCCATCTTGTCCCGCTTATCGCAAGCCACCAGCTGGTCTGGGTCGCGGGCGTACCACGTTTGCTAAAAAATGGCACGTTTTTAGGTGGAGTGGCTACAGTAACACGTAAGGTAGCATACTACGTAGTATAAAAATCATTTTTTGGCAATAATTTTACCTGATCGACATCATAATCCACAAGAGTCCGATGTCCGAATGGGGGCTCGCCGTAGCTCATCGTCAGCTTCTTCTCCACCATCAGATGGAATTCATAGACGCCGTTCTAAAAATCGAAAACATTGATTAAGAATTTACAAGTATAATAGTTTCATTAAAAAGTTTTGGAAACAAAAAATATTGTAAAAACCTACTGCATTCGGCTGTGCCACTTCAATCGGTTCTGCATACTTTGAATAGGCCGCTATCGTCTTGGCGAGCGCGAGAAAAAGTAGTAGTCGAGTTGCTGTGCGCATTTCTGAAATCAGAAGGTATATAAAAGTGAATTTTTAAGTTTTAAAGGTCTAAAAAGTGTAAAAGAACGATCCATAAAAATAGTGAAATGAAATGAAAAAGTCGCAGATACGGTATAATTCCTGAAAAGGCACATTTTTGCTTCTTTTTTGAACTTTAAAACTTTTAAAAGTCTAGAAAAAGCAGAAAAATGACAGGAAAGTTATGGAAAAAGTCAAAGCTACAGTATACCCGGATTAGCTTCGACTAGAAGATCATCTCCTGCCACTACAAGATCATCTCCAGCTACTGATCACCAAATTCTCACCCTTTCCGGTGGACTACTGTTTTCCATAAGGCGGAAGGTAAACAATATCTATCTTGACGAATTTGGGAGAGAGCGTGAGAGAGAGTGAAAGAGAGCGGAGATATAGCGAGATAGAGAGAGAGATAGAGAGAGAGATAGAGAGAGAAAGCGAGAGAGCGAGAGACAAAGAGAGAGAGAAACTTTTGCGCGAAACGGTCCGCGACGATTTACGCGGAAATCTCGCTCCCTGTGCGAGGTGAGAAGCAATTGCCGGTGGTTGGCGGGTAAACAATGTTTGTCCAAGTGTCCTAAGATTATTTTGAGTTTTTGAAAAACGGCCAGGAGGCCATGGGGGCCGAGTTTTGAGTTTTGGACTCGAGTTCGATGGGGTCGGAGGCGCCGGAAGTGGTGGAACAAATAGCAGAAACTGCCTTAAAAGTCATACCGACCATTAATGCGTTTATCATCGGATTCCGACTTCCCTCACCAGTAGATGATCAGAAAAAAACACCTTGTTCTCTCAAGAGTCGGAGAAAGATGAGAAAACGAAAAAAGAGAAAAAGAGCATATTCTCTAGAAATCGTAGCTCAATGCATTGGTAAAATTGTCGGCCAACGAGTTCAAGGAGTTCAATAGGTAAATCAAATTATCAGGTTTTTGACCAGTTACTGTGGACTCCGCCGCCACCCAATCAACGAAAACTCACCCCCACCCCGTCCTAAATAAAGCCCAGCCGGCGGGTGTTTGCTTGTGTTTGTCTGGCCAAACAACTGATAACGCTTCCGCCACCGTCATTTCTCTTTCTCTCTTGCTCACGCGCGAATATCTTTAAAGGTGAGGAAGTGAGAGGCATGTGATTAGGAGGAGGGGTTAGGGAAAACGAAAAGGAAGAGGTGAACAATCGGCAATTCGCGGTCAGGAACCTGCTTTTGGAGTTTATGCTCAAATGATCAACATGGAGCTCATTTTTTTCTAGCAACTCTTATTTGTAAACAACGGGAAAAATGATATCAACGCTTTCTGGCTTACAAGTTTTTTCGACTAATTTTGAGTAAGCGCCACCAGGCACTTCCGGTCATGTGATCGAGCTTTTTAAAGGGACCAAAACACGAAAATCTACTCCTAGCACCAACTGGGTATCGACAACTACGCGCTACATGAAAATACGTATTTTATGACTCTTGAAAGCGTTGTAAAAATGATCTTAGGGGTATTTTAAGTGTAGCTGGTGGCTGTACAGACCTAGTCGGTGAGAGGGCTCGATTCCGGCGCTTCCCAGTTCCTTAACCTTTTTTTTACGCCTTTAAAGGGACTAGAAAACGCCGGAATCGACGTTTTCTAGCGGATGGAGAATGTCAGCTACGTGCGGCGCCAAAATACGAAACATAACTTTAGAAAGCGCTAGAAGAATGAGTTGTCAAGGTCCAGCGCGCGGAAGGGGTCCATACCCCGCTTCCAAGTCCCTTTAAAAGGCTCGATTTCCTTAGGTGGTGCAAAAGTTCAAAAAATATCCGGGTTGCAGAAAGGAAAGGAAGAATCGAAAAGCTGGAAATGAAGCCAAAAAATAGAAAACGATTAGCTGATTAGTTGATGCGGGTATCAAGCTACCAAGCGGATCTCAAAAGTGCACTCCTTGCTCCCCCTTTATACTCCAGCTTCCTCCAGGGCCACTACACAGCACAAATTGTTCAGCCGGACGGACACAACAGTCCGCCCCGGAGGTTCGCGTGAGGCACCAATCCGACTGTCAACACCCCGCGCCGCGCTGCCGTGTCTGCGGATTGTTGATACGTGATAACGTCGCGCATCCTCGTCGAAAAAAGGCGATAAAAATCGAAAAATATCTGTCTTTCTCTCTCTCTCTCTCTCTCTCGCTCTCTTTCTCTCTTCCCTGGTTCGGTATTTGCAACCTCCACGTGCGCGAGTAGGTCAGGAATTTTTGGAGAGATGGCGTTGGTAATTTTGAAATCATTTGTCAGTTACATTAATAATTCATTTTTAAAACTTTAAAACTTTAAATAATTCGATAAACGTTATAAATTACTGCAAAGAAAAAGCGCGATTCGCATCAGATTCAGCTGGTGAAACAGTTGGCGGATGAAGCTTGAAATTGCTCATCTTCTTCCGGAAATCGCTCGCCACCGAGACATTACAAAAATGACAGCTCAACGCCGACGACGTCTAGAATAGAATTCTCATCAGAAAGCTTTTTCCAGGAGTTCGATTGCAGCTTCGCGACTTCCGGTTATAGTACGCTCAACGGCGCGTTTTCCTGAATCTCCTAACGCGTATTTCTTTGCTTTTCCAGGAGTATCAGGCATGATTTTTGCTTCTGTTTGACGTATGAACCTTCAAAAATTCCGCAGATTCCGGTTACAGTACGCCCACTACGCAGTTTCCAATTTTTGATATTTTTCTTTTGCAGGAGGAGCAGGAGCCGATGCTTCGTTTAGTCAAAAAGTCTTCAAAAAGTCAGACCAATTTCTGGCTACAGTAGGATCACTAGGTTTTTTTTTGCATTTGCACGACTCCTTCCCGTTTTTGCGCATTTTCGAGAAATAACAGAAAACGCATTATTTTTGGGCTTTAGTTTTACACAGGTTCTTCAGAAATTCAGACCAACTTCAGGCTACAGTAAGCTCACCGGTGCATTTTCTGTACTATCAGGGCTCTTTCGAGTCGAGCTCTATCAGGCATTCTTCGCTTCAGACACACCGGAATCTCCCCCGAAGAAAACATTTGCCCTCTTGTTTTGTCCGAAACCCACCCTCAGACGGTATTTTCCACTTTTTGGACCCAACGTGAATACAATTTATCAAAGTTGCGCCCCGCGGCGGAGGAGGGAACGCTTATCTGCTCAAAAAATGAGATCACATGTCAATGCCCCAAAATCAACAACTCAACCGGAAAACAAACAATCAAAAACACGCCGGCCGTGCATAATGGGAAGGGCACACGTACTAGGCGGTGAGCCAAGCCCGTCCAAAAACTACACTCAAGATAAGGAGGAGGGGGAGAGTGGGTGGTTGGGCTTCTGTACCATGTGCTGCTTCAACACCGATGGCTCACTGGGTGAACGTGTGCTTTGTGCTGCGCCACCATTCTCGCACTTTCTCGTGACCCTCCTCGCTGACGACGACGCTCTGCAAAAGGGTCAGATGACCGGAAGCTCAGGGCCCAGTTTTAAGTTAAATTCGACTTCCTTATCGGCAAAAGCCTACCGGAAATCTCAGGTACTTTCTTATTAGCGGGCGGGGGAGGGGCGGGTGGTAAGCCACTTTTTACCCCTGACGCCTGAAGGTGAAGTAAGTAAATTTAGCCAATTTTAATTGAATTTCAAGCACGTTCATATTTTTAGAAATTTTTATTTTTAATTGAAATCTAGGAAAAATATAGAAAATATTTTATATTTCTATACTAGGCAGGTGTTGGCTTCATTAAAACTAGAGTTGTTATTCGACCCGGGTCGAAATGGTCGAAACTTTTGTAGGCTCCCGCCGCGAAAACTTTGTAAAATTCATAACTTTTGTTCTAAAGTAGAATTCCCCGATTTCGTCTTCATTTTCGGCTCTGTGAGATCATTTCCTACATTTTGAGTCTTTATACTATAAGTTTTCATGCTAGAATCACAAAGAACGGCACACCATGGCAGGGGGAAGTGGTTCCGAGAAATGGCCGCGCGCGGAACAAGGCAAGCAGGCCGTTATTTATGATTCTAGCATGAAAACTTATAGGTTAAGGACTCAAAATGTAGGAAATGATCTCACAGAATCAAAAATGAAGACGAAATAGCGGAATTCTACTTTAGAAAAAAGTTATGAATTTTACAAAGTTTTCGTTGCGGGAGCCTACAAAAGTTTCGACCATTTCGACCCGGGTCGAATAACAACTCTAATTAAAACCATCGCACTGCTCCCCCCGCTAAGAGGAAATCTCCGAATGATCGCAAAATAACCAAAAACTCACCATCCTGTTATGCGACCCGTCAGAATGCAACAGTATTTGATTCTCCTCGGCATACTGCTTGACGCCGTCGTATTCTCGTGCCGACTCGAAGCCAGTGTACAAGACGACGTCCTGGTATGTAAGCCGCTTCCGCTCCTCTTCCCAGAGCCTAAAAATGGCGTAAAATAGGACGCTAGTGAAAATACGAACTGAATCTGCTCGGCGACGGTGATGGGAACGCAGAGAATCGGTCCGAAGCGAGAGAGCGATTGTCGATGTGCGTTCATCCGCAAATAGGAGACGATCTGCTGGGCGGTGATGCCCACCTAGAAAACGTCTTTTGAATGGTACAAAGCGAAAAAGGGCAATAAAGCTACAAGGTGGTTTTTTAGGATTTGTATTTCTATCTGTAATAAATACAAACGCATTATACACTTAAGCATATTTAAATGTAATTTTAAGTTACTGCAAACGCCAAAAATAATTACCTGTAGCGCTTTCCGCACAGAATCTCTCGTCAGCACCCCGACGCACATATTTGGAAACCTAAAATAAATAAAATTTTTCACATTTTCAGTTCCTACCCAAAAAAAATATTAAATATTACCTACCTGTACAAAAATTCGGTAAATGTCGACAAGATGGCCAGCTGCAAGCTGGATGCCGTGTACGCGTAAACGCGATAGTTTGTCTCGACGACGAGACATCCCTCTCTTCGTTGCATACTCTAAAAAAAACGATGTTTCCATAGAAAAAAAGATGATACCGCATCTATATCGTCCGACGGAATCGTAAGGTTGCAGAGGAGCGGCGAGAGGTAAAAATGGCTGACAAAAAAAGTTATAAGAAGCTTGAAAAAACCCAAACCCGTCCTTCCGCTTCCGAATGTAGACGAGACCGATTTCGCGTAGATGCATGACAATTTCGAGCTGCCGTTCGGTCCACGAATCTTCGAGGTAGAATGGGCGGCCGCCGATTTCGAGGTCTATTTTCGATTCGACACATCTAAACTAGGTTTTATTAACCAAAAAGATGCTTACAAAACAATCCGAATGAACAAATCCAGCACCTCAACGACGTCGTTCGTCCCGTGCCGCTCGAACTTGAAATACTCTAAAAAAGATGAAGATTTGGCTTTTTCGCAAGAAAGTACCAATCATATACGTCCACATTTGTTGCACCGGACTGAGGAGCAGAAAGTGGAATCCAGCAGACGTCAGCTCTGGCGTGCCGTCACAGGATGTGGTGAAGCCTGAAAACTAGAATACTAGATATCGCAAAAAGTCATACCAGCAGCCTTGAATAGTTGTTTTGTTTTCTGCGCCACTGTGCTGAGGCTTTGGTCAGAAGGAATGGCGAGGTACCTACTCTCGACATTAAAAAACCCAATACAAAATCACCGTAAAACCAATTCCCATCTTTCGGTGCTGTTTTTCGTGATGTCCTTCTTCGCCTTTTTCTCGTCGCCCTCGGAGACAGCGCTAAAAAAAGTAGATCAGGCTATAGATGATAGAGAATTTGATACCGCAATCCAGCACATCCGTAGGCGCCCAGGACGGAAGCTTTGAGGTAAGCGTCACGAAATGCTTTCTGAAATCCTGGTGAAAACCTAAAAGTAATAACCTTACCAGCAACCTGGGCTTGCTGTTGGTTTCCTCAACCAGACCGCAACGTGAGAGCAATCCGATTTGCTGCCGTACCACCTCGTGCCCTTCCTTCGTCAAGCCCGAACTGAACGCAGTGACTATCAAAACGTCTTGTTTTCTACGTACTACAATTTTTTGTCCCAAATCATCTTCACGATCGTGGTCTGCGCGTGGCTGGGCAGCATTCGAAAGATGAAAAAGGCCGACGCCGGCGTGGCGAATAGTCGTTGCCTCTCATCCTAATTTTTTAACCTTTAAGCAATAAACTTTTATAATACCGGTTTCAGCGTCTGTAGATAGCGCAGGAAAAGCGATTCGCCTTTATGCGCGTCATCATCAGTCATGCCAACCTGCTAAATCAGAACTTTTTTACCGATTCCCAAATTTTTCAGGAATGTTCAAACGCTCTTTTAACACTTTTCATGTTTCTCGCTGAATGGTATATAAAAATATCTTTATTTCAGCAATGTGGATACCCGAATAGGACTAATAGGCACTAGCTACGCAAATACTAGGTGGTGCTCCAATCTGAAGAGAATTGGAGGGGGGAGAGGGGGGGATACAGAGGTCCGGTCACAAATGAGGTACGTGTCCTGGCTATTCCTGCGATTGTTGCGCCTTCAACTGTTGGAAGAGGGTGGACGTGGCCTGGTTGGACGAAAACTGTAGACAGAACGCGTTGATCTCCGTGTACAAGTCCTAAAAAATACGTTAGAAACATTTTACAATTTTACGTCGGATTTTATCGTGCCCTCGTTCAACAACGTTGCCACAAGCATCGCCGTAACGCGGACGTGGCGGATCTGAAAATAAAATTGCTCTTTTTTTCTTGCAAAACACAAACCTGCATCGACGGTTTCGACGAATCTTGGCAAATTTGAAATAAATGCTGTATGTATGTGACCAGGGGGGCGGTGGGCAAGGAGGGGGCTGTCTAAAATTGCACAAAATGTAGCTATTTTTGCGTAGCAATACCTTGTAAATTTTCCTAATTACATCGGCGCATTGTACAGAGAATTCCATCGACATCAGAACGCCGATAATCCTGAAAATTTGGTATCTACGAAATGTTGACCTTTCCTCACGTGTTTATTCGATCGGGATCGGATCTTAGAAGGTAAGAAAGCACATCGGAAGCGACCTTTGGGTTCAGCTCTATCAAAAGTTTGTAGTGTGATGGCGTCAGTTCCTAGAAGAAACGGGACTACATCTTAAAATGTGAAAAATCATACCGTCAATCTTTGCAGCTTGTAGCGCAATGGTGATGCTGGCGATGTCAGTACGTTGATAAATTGGCGCGCTTCAGATTGGCTAAAATAGGAAGATCTTAGCCAAAAATATTAGCCAACCTTAGGGTTGTGCTGGAAAGTAATTTGCCGATGATTCCATCAAGTTTTTCGGCGGATATCAATTCCGGGGAAGCTGGATTCACGGATGTACTTGGGGATGACGCAAGTGTAGGTGTTTGCTGTCTAGAAAAAGAATCAACAAGTCAGCAAAATCTTACCCAGAATCAAAGAAGCATATCGGGCTTATCGGGTAACCGGGAATCCGCTAAAAATGCATTTTCAGACGCAACAAATTGCTCACCCGCTCGTGTCCCGGACTCGCTTGGGCTTCTAGAAGTGAATTTGGGGGCACGTTCGTCCAGCCGCTGACGTAGCGCAGTAGTTCGATCAGTGTTTCGGCCCTAAAGAATTGGAATAAAGCTAAACTCGCTAAAATCAACCTTTTTGCCGCATCTTCTGCGTTGGCGCGGCGGGTATTCTGGAGATTCCCGCTGTCATCACTCATCAAACCATGTAGGGGCCCGGGTTCTGAAGGGAGCTTCATTCATACAAAAACGCGGAAAGCTTTTTACATTTAGAAAAACTTCCGGAATTCCACAAGTTTTTAAAATTAAAGTTCCACAAAGCACCAAACAACGTTTTTCGTTGCTTGGCGCTGCGCGGAGCGACGCAATTCCGCTTTGTTTATTTTTCTGTCAAAAAAATGCTTCAGAAAATCCACTAAAAATTTAGCAAAAAAGTCAAACGTAAAATCCTTTTTAAATCTAAAGTTTTTGATAATAGCGGAACGAAGGAACTTCTTTTGGAGTCACTTCACTCATACTCGTGCCTTTTGCCTCGGCTAAACGGCGCGCAATCGACCGTGCCCGCCCTCTAATAAAGAGGCAGTAGAGAGCCGTTTCGAATAGACATAATAGTAAGGCGAGTTGCAACAAATAATAAATAAAGTTTTGCAATTTTGTTCGATAAACTGATGCCTGACTTGATCATGTTTTCACTAAAAAATAAGTCTCTCAAAAATGAGCTTTTGATCCCGAAAGGGATGCCCTTTCCAAAGTTCTGACCTTCGACTTTCGAAAGTTCTTTTCATGAATCCGTCCTCTTTCAGGTAATCTACCAATGCTGTTCTACTCTTTCTTCAAATCCCTCGTCGGGAAGGAGGTCGTAGTCGAGCTCAAGAACGACGTCTGCCTACATGGAACCCTCCATTCCGTCGACCAGTACCTCAACATGAACCTACACGAGACGCAAGTCACCGACCAAGACCGTTTCCCGCACCTAATTGCCGTCAAAAACGCGTTTATTCGCGGCTCGGTGGTCCGATACGTGCAGCTGCCCGAAGATCAGGTCGACACCGAACTGCTAGCTGACGCGAGTCGCAAGGAGCTGGCCAATCAACGGAAATAGACTTTCTAAATATCGTTATGTTGTGATACACCATTTGCCAGCCCCTCCAAATTGAATTTTCACGTTGACTCTCCGGTTTTCGACTAATCCTTGTAATCTCAAATTTTCCTATGGTTTCCTAAAAGCCTCTCATGGGTCGTTCCTTCGATTTTGTATTTATACGATTCTTGTCTCGTTTCGGTTTCTTTTGGCTCTTCTAATTGTTATGTGCAGATCTCCGTATAAAGCCAATTTTAGATGAAGCCACTCCTCGGATGGCTCTTCTTGCTCGTGTTAGCCTGGACTGGCGCCGACGCCTACAAGCTGAATGTGCCGCGTCTGCTCTTCCCCTACCATCCGACGGTGCCGATGCACTTCGATTTGGAAGTCGGGAGCCCGTCGGGCGGATGCTTCAAATGGTATATTTAGCGTAAAATATCGAAAATGTTTGGTTTTAGGAGGTCGAATCGCCCGGACATTGTGCAGGTTGAGCCGGCCAGTGGCGAATGCTCTGATCGGGCACGCGTTGTCTCAAGCACGAAGGTCGGAGGAACGCACAGCGCCGTCATCTTTGCCGAAGAAAGTGGTAGTGTCTATGTTTTTTTTTTAAAATGTGTCTTTTAGGAAGCGGAACCACGCTGAGCTGCGTCGTGACGATTGATGAAGTGGCCACGATCACGATCGAGCACACAACAAAGGTGCTCTACGTGGACGCCGCACCGGCTAGGATCACTGCTGTTGCTTTCAACGCTGATGGTACCTTTTTTACTAATTTTTATGTTATTTTAGGCGACAAATTCTCAACCCTCGGTCAGCTGCCTTTCGAGTGGGAGCTGGCGACGGACAATGGTGCTGAAACGATGCCGTTGCGTATCGTGCCGTTCGAGCAGAGCAAGTACCGTGCCCCGCAAGACATCCAGGCCCTGGAAAAGGCGAAGAAGAAAGGTAGATATTTGTAAAGCTATTTTTTATGTAATTTTTCTAGGTTATCTCGTCCTTCTCGAAGGCCTCGTTACCGGCTCTTCCGCCATTTCTGCTCGCTTCCAAGACCCGCATTTCAAGGTCTGTTTTCTTCACCTCCTCCGAAAAACTTCTTTTAGAATGTCCCAACCAACACTCTGGATCTCGTCGTCGTCGCCAACCTGCTGCTCGAACCAGCCCAAGATCTCTACGTGCCCACCTATTCCGATATCGCCTTCACGGTGAAGATCGTCAAGGAGCGTGGCCTAGAAGGTACGTACGTCTTTTTTAATCACCATTTGTTTAGATGTTCCCATGCCCTCCCCACTCTACACGCTGAAGCTCGACAACGAGGACTGTAAGCTCAACAGCAAGACTTCCACGGTCACCGCTGTCAAGAAGGGCAAATCGATGCTGTCGCTCAATTTGGAAAGTAAGTATAAAATTTCTTAAATTAATTCACTTTCTTTAGATGTCGACCCCAGGGTGACAAGTAATGCTGCGGTTCGTCCTCCATCTACCCGCATCTTCATCGTCGACCCGGAAAGTCTGCAATTCGCTGTGGCCGGAAGTAAGTCTCTTTTTTCTTACTTATGTCTTTTTTTTATAGGCAACTGGTTGCTCGAGCGCGGACGCACCTACCGGATCAATGTCAACCTGCTTGACCCGCACGGAAATCACATGTTCATCGCCGACGTGAGTTTTCAATGCTAAGGCCCATAATTGTTGTCTTTAGAATGCCCGCTTCGAGACCGCCTTCCCGCACGACTACTTTGACATCAAGTGGAACACCAAGAACGCTACTTGGTTCGAAGTTACCCCAAAGAAATCTGGCCGAGTTAACATCAACTCCAGGCTGAACTCGTTTATCACCGAGGTAAATTTAAATTCTTGGTATTTTACAATCTTTTCCCAGGGCGGCATCGAAGTCAAGATCAAGCGAAAAGTCGACGGGGAGCAAGAAGTCGAGATTGTCGACCCGATCACCGTCGTCCCTGACCAAGTCGTACTGCCATTTTTGACCGGCGTTAAGTTCAACTACCCTTTGACGGTGAGTAATCTTAATTGGATTTTTAATTTAAGTATTTTTATATTGATTTTTTCGTTTTCCTTCTCAATTCACCGAAATGTATTTAGGCATCGGGCGGAAGTGGCACCTACTCGTGGGCCACCGAAGACCGCAGGATCGGCACGATTCATGAAGCTACCGGGATGGTCACCTCTGGACAGATCGGTTGGACGGCGGCTACCGCCACGGATCGCCGAAATCCCGCTCATTCTGGAAAATCTACGGTAATTTCTATTCGTCTCACTTGATGATTTTTTTTTAGGTTGGTGTCCTCGAGATCGTCTCGTTGGACTTTGGAAAGACAAGGAAAGAGGCTGAGGAGGGCAAGATTTTGCTCGTCAACGTCCAGCTCTTCGGAATCGACCGTACGAAGGGCCATCGCCATTACCCGTTCACCGATTGCCGCAACATTCCATTCGTCGTCGAGGTGCAGAACCGTGCCCATTTCGTGCATGTACCAGGTATGTTTGATCGGTATGATTCACTATTTGTTGTTATTTATCTGTATTTAATTTAATTGTTCTGAATTTGCTGTTTAGAAACGGCCTCCACCATTCCGACCGAAGGCACGGGTTGCGCCACCGTCGCTCTGCGTGCTGTCCACTCTGGCGACACCCGTGTTACCATCAAGTACGACAAATACTCGGCCACCATCGATATTTCGGCTTTCCCGGCTCTCAAGGTATGGATTTTTCAAATTAATGAATTTTATTGTGATTCAGGTTGATGACGATCTGCTTGTCCCCGTCGGTGGTGCCTACAAGCTCAACACGTTCGGCGGACCGCGCCCTTGGCTGTTGGACAACTCGCAGTTTTTCGTCAATGGTTGGTTACCTAGTCGATTGTGATTTATGGTTTTTTGAACCGGTGGTGTTAGCACAAAGCAAAAAAAATTTTGAAAACATCGAAAATGAAATATTTGATTCAGGTGTCTCGCAAGACAAAGTTGTAACTGTCAAGCAGGACGATGAACAACTCACCATGGCGTGTTCCGGAAAGGAGGGCTCGACGGTATGAAAAGTATTTCCGACATCAACTTTGCTTTAGGAAATCAAACTGAGCGTCGGCAACAACCCCACTTCTTCCAACGAAATCCCGGCCGTCGTCTCGACGAATGTGCGCGTTTGTTGCGGACGCCCGATCCGCATGGCTCTCGGCGTTGAGGGTCGCACCCCGAGCTCCAAGGACTACCCGAAATGCCCGAATTCTGTCAAGGTATAGATTTTTTTTTCTCTTCAAAGATGTCCGTTTTAGACCGTATTTGCCTCGGCCCCATTCCAAGTCGGCGTTCGGCTTTATGGACGTTGCGGATCGAATGAGGAGGAACGTGTGATGTCCGGCATCGACTCGCTCGATTTCACCTGGAGCCTTGGCAGCGGCAAGGACCTCCTGGCGCTTGCCAAGGAGACGAAGCACAACGAACCGGCTACTCTCGGTAATTTTAATTTATCGCTTTTATGTTCGACATTTTACGTTTTTGAAATTATCTGTTTTCAGCTTTTGTCGACGGATATCCGAACGGCAAGGTCGGCGATGCTCTTATCAACAATGTCGTCACGAAAGTCGGTTCACACCGCCTTCCGCAGAAGCTGACCGCCTCCCTGGAACTGAAGCTGGTATGTCGGAATTTTTTGTTGTGTTTTGCTAATCGGAAAATTCAGGTGAAACGCGCCACGCCTGTCCCGTCTTCTCTTGTGCTCTGGAATGATCCTACTGCTGCGGCCACCATCAAGCTCAACGGCGGATCTGGACATTATCATCTGATCGACCGCTCGACGTTCTACGATGCCCTGATTTCTGATGGAAATATCAAGGTTTCACAATTTTATTTTTCGAACGTATTTCTTTTTTAGGTCTCGCCAAAGAAGATCGGCCAGAGCCCGTTGCGTCTCGTCGACATTTGCATCGATTCCAGCGAGATTGTCATCCCCGTCAAGATCACCGACATCAAGGCGCTCAAGATTCAAGGACCGCAATATGTTAGTTTCTAGTAAAAGATCTTCATTTTTCGATTACAGTTGGAAGTCACCACCGATACGGAAGTCGAAGTGCACGTTGTTGACGCTGATGACGAGCCGTTCTCTGCTGAATATGTTTCCGTGATGGGCCTTGAGCTCACCTCCAGCAACACGCACGTCAAGGTCGAGAGGTAATTTTTCTATCTAATTTTTCTATTAGAATTTTTAGGCAAAACGGCATGAAGTTCCGGATCCGCGGCCAAACCGTCGGCGAGGTTGCCCTGGTAGCTGCCGCTCGTTCGTCTGGAGCCGGTGCGATACGCAGCCGCCAGCATATGATTCAGGTTCGGCGTTTTTTTCTCACAAACCTAGACTATTTCAGGTGTTCGCCCCGATGCGTTTCCAACCGAAGGTTGTCACCCTGGTTCCGGAAAGCACCTTCCAGGTTTGCCATTCGCTCCAGACTATCATTATTTTTTTAGCTCGAGGTTATCGGTGGTCCTCGCCCGACGCCACCAATCTCCTTCTCCACCAATACGTCTCGTCACATGGACATTGCCGCCAACGCCCTGATCACGTCGAAGAACGAGCTGGGCTACACTCTCGTCACCGGCACCATTCAGCAATCCGACGGACGTAGCACTACGGTAATGCTTGCAAAATTAGCTTAAGTAACCAAAAATTTTCGAAAACTATGAATTTGGAACGAATGGTAGAAAATGACAAACGTTTGTTTCAGGACTCTGTCTTGGTGAAAGTTGTCTCGCTGGCTTCGATCCGCATCCGCGTCTCTTCGAACTACGTTGAAGCCGGTGGCAAGGTCTGGGCTCGCATCGATGGAATGCTGGACGATGAGACTCCCTACTCCTTCGGAGGCGCTGAGTGGCCGCTCAAGGTTTGTGAAAAATTGTTGCTTGTTGAAACCCGAATTTCTAGGTGAACTGGTCGCTCGGCGACGCCAGCGTGCTCAGCCTCGACTCGTCCAAGCTCGGCACGGCCCTCGAGGAGCCTGAGCAGAACCGCTTCTCCATCTCGCTGAACGCCAAAAACGCCGGAAAGGGCACGATCAAGGTCCAAGTCGAGATGCACGCCTCGGCGACGCGCCACTTCCAGGTATCAGCGAAATTCTTTTATTTATTCCCTTTTTAGGGAAAATCTCGTATTTTCACCGCCGAGGCCACGATCACCGTCGATGAAGCTCCGGCTCTGGCTGACCCGAACATGCCGCTGACGCAGATTCGCATCGCGCCCGACACCGAGTACAAGCTGCTGAGCAAGTGGTGAGTTTCTGCGAATTTTTGGGTGTGTATAATTTATTTATGTTCTTTCTTATTTTGTGTATGGCTCAGGGTGGAATTCCCCTTTGCACGAAGCTCAGGCATTTCGATGGCCTTAATTTTCGGGTTCAAAAGCGCGAACAGCTCCTCGTCAGGGAAGAGGGAGCGGCCCTTATCTGAATTACATTATTCAATGCCATGTCTTTCTTACCGGGAGTCGGAAAGGCATCGCAACCTTTTTCTCCGTTCGGGCCGATGCTCATGCGACAGACGGCCGCATCGACGTTAGAATTGTAGATCTAGTTTATCTTTTTAGGCCACAAGCCCAACCTTGCCTTCAGAATTTTATTTAACTCCTCTGCTCGCTTTTCCATTTCATTTCTGTACGTTTGCAAATTTCGTCGAATTGTGGGAGCGGCGATTTGGTTGTAGATACCGATAGACTAGAAAAATCGACTAAAATTAGGGCCGTTAGCTCACCCTCAGCTGAATCAAGGAATTCCGCGCAATGTTGGCTAGCAGCTTTCCTTGCATCGCCAGCTCCTCGATCATTTTGATCGTTTGGAGACGCGTGCTCTCAATCTGTAGCGAAATTTTGAGAACATTTAGAAATTAGAATTTTTTTTTGTACATGAGAATTTTAGGAGATTTTTTTGTCAAACTTACCTCGGCATTTGCTTCGTAAGCCGCTGTATTTATTAGATAGCGTTGCTCCACGGTAAATGCTGTAATTGTTCTGGCGACCAGGAGGGCCTGAAATTTTATTTAATTTAAGGGGTTATTTTATTAGCTATTTGGGATTTTTTTTCGTTATTTAGTTTCTACGTTAATCGGAAGAAAATTGGAAAGCTTATCTTCGAAAAAATATTCTATTTTTAAGAAAATAACGTTTCGATAAAAAACCCATCGTAAAATCTACCAAGAATTTGCTAGAAACTGACCTGCTGCGCTTCCTGCGCCTTATCCATCACCAATCTCGCTGCCGTATTCGTGTTATTCATGGCCTGATTTTCTATCGAAATAATATACGCCAGCCCGGCATCCACGCTCCTTTGCATCGTCAGCTGGTTGACCATCGTCCACGGGTTATACCATAGTGAAATCGGCGACAATTGGGCCAGCGCCCCAGTTATCAGCACGAAAATATAGAGCGCCATCCCGTTAACCATACGCTGGTCCCGAAACAACTCGAGAAATGATCATCCCGCGCACCGGGGCTCCCTCAACTTTTTACCCATATTCATCGGTGTGTTTCTCCGGCCCGCGTGTGCGCCGTTCTTTCGGGATTGGCGTAACCTATCAATTTCCGAACGGTTTTTGCCGTGTTCCCCAATTTTCTCTCTCTCACATCGCTAACCAGTCATCCGGCTCGCCGGTGATTTCTGATCCAATCCGGGCGCGTCTAATTGGAAATGGCAGTTGGGGCATAGTTTTACACTTGGTAGTTTGGGTACAATTTTTCTTTTCAGGGATGAGAGCCAAGTCAGCTGGAGTGTGCCGCCAGCTTTCAACTCGCTGCTGTCGATCACGAAGAACGGGCTGCTGCGCACTTTCTCGACTTCCGGACCGGCTGGACTGTTGAAGGCCGAGTCATCGTCTGGCGCTAACAAGACGCTGCTGGTTCCGGTGCAGGTGCGGATTTTCAATAATTCGATAAATTTGGAGTTTTAGCTTGGCCTAATTTTTATTTTCAAAACGCAATAGGCGTAGCAAAAAGCAAAAATTTTTCTTCCTAGTTTTATTTTTTGTTTTTAGTGTTTTTAATCGAAAAATTTCGAAATTCGAAACACCTTGAGAAAATCTCTCAAATTTGAAATTTTGGAACATTGAATAATTTTTGGTAAAAACTTTTTCTGCGTCAAAAAAAGGCGTAAACAGCTAGATAAATGGCGTGATTTTATGCTTGGGACTCTGTGGACTAATTTTGGGCCCCCGCGAAGATCCCAGTCCGACCAAAAACGACATTACGATTTGCAAAAACACCTTTTTTAGATCACGCCCGCTCGCTCAATCTGGGTCGAAGTTTTCCCGCCGCTCTCGGCCCCGGAGTCTTCCCCACTCACCGCCCTCAATGTTGGCCAGACGCTCGATTTGTACATCCACTTCCGCGACCGTTTCGGCGTCCGCCTCGTCGCCGCTCCGAATCAGGGTCAACTACCATCCGCATCGGTGCATTTACTTCTTGATTCCGATTGACTCTTTTTAGCTTCGACCTTACCGAAATCGCCGCCTTAATGGCAACCGCACACTGGCCATCACCCTGAAGACGCCTGGCGAGACTGTGCTGCGTATCTGGGACGCCGAAGATCAGAGCATTGAGACGTTCATCCGCTTCTCGGCCGTCGATCTCCCGCCACCAGATGCCAACGAGACCACCAAGGACGAGTCGATCTTGAAGGCAATCGCCGAGCCGTCGTGCCCGATTCAAGGCGCATCCACCGCTGACAAAGCGAGCAGTAAGTTGCCCTTATTTTGATTTTATGCTCTTCCTAGGCTTTGAACGGCTTGGATTCTTCGACTGGTTGCGCTATATGTCTAAACACCTGGTGACACTGCTGTGCGGCTGCGGCCTGCTGATCATCACCACATGCTGTAAGTTGCAAATTGTCTTTTGCAACCTTTGTTTCTTTTTAGGCTGGATTCTTTTGCGACGCTCTCCGTCCAAGAAGGGGTGCCGCTAACCACAACACCACTGGGGTGTTCGCCTCTGATCGCTCGAACGCTAATGTGACCTACGGCAGCTCGCCCGGGTCTTCACCTTCAGGTACGCTTTTAGGTTATTGTGCATAATCGGGGCGGCTAATGTTTTCCTATTTTTGTTTTGATAAAAATGATAATAATTCAATCGTCAAAAAGTAATAAACTTAAAAAATCTTTTAATACTTGAAAATAATCAAAATAATCATTTTATCCTAGGACTGGCACGTTTTTGCATTTCTCGCCAAAATTTGTGAGTTTCGGCGTTTCCCACAAGTAAAAAATAGTACAAAAATAGTTGATGTAGCTATACTAAAAGCTCTGGTTTATCGATTCGAAATAATCATTTTTAGTGAGCTACACCTGGCAAGAGAACCCACCGCGATTCCACTCAACGCCAATCGAGACGTCATCGATGGGCCCGATCGGCTCAGGCTCTCCCCAACTGTGGACCACCACACACACACACACCTGCACCACACACACACACACACACCACCTACCACACACCACACCGCATTGTGTGTGGCCTTTACCCATTATTATTGTATTATTATTACTTATTGTTATTGTGTGTGTGTATTGTGTGTGTATTATTATTACTGTGTGCCTTGATTGTATTATATTACTGTGCCTTATTGTGTACAGCCTTGTGTGCCTTGTGTGTGTACTGTATTATTTTATGTATTATTGTATTATTTTATTATTACCCATTATTATTATTATTATTGTTATTATTATTATTGACCCATTATTATTATTATTGTACAATGTTAGTATTAGTGGCCTTATTGTGTGTGTATTACCCTTGTATTGTGTGTGTGTGTGTAGCCCTGTGTATACAGCCTTGTGTATTATTATTACTGTATTATTGTGTGCTATTGTGTGTGTGTGCATTATTATTGTATTGTGTGTATTATTATTGTGTGTGTATGTATATTATTATTGTATTATTATTTTATTATTATATTGTGTATTATTGTGTGCTGACCGCCCATTAGGCCCCCAGCCCATTGTATTGTGTAACCCAATAGCCTTGTAGCCCCTTACCTTTGTGTGTATTGTGCATTATTGCCTTGGCATTGCCCAGCCCTTTGCCTTTGCCTTGTACCCGCGGAGGACCGCGTCTAAATCCCGTTCCTCATTTTGTTGTTGTTGCATTGTTCCCGCTCACGTTGTTATTCTAATGTTGTTGCCCTGTCGAAAACGGTGAACTCCCCCAAGTGATCTCTTTCTTTCATTCTCCATAGGCACCTCCCCCTCCTTTGATCCTGCCCATCCACTGACTGGTATCTTCTAGCACTCCTTGTTCCGGGCATCGCCAAACGTTTCTAGGTCTTCTTTAAAATATGACAAATGCCGGTGCGTATCTATTTGGTTGTAGCCGCCGATTTCCCGTTGAAACTGGTATTGTACTCTTCCCTTCCTTCACCCACATCCCCGATTCGCTCAAAAAGACGGGTACTGGTTCGTTAGCGAGGGGGCTTGATTTTTAGCAGGGAAGCTATTTTTCTAAGTTTTCCCCTAGTCGCATCATCCAAGGCAGCAATTTTCATCGCATAAAAAGTATTAAAAAAAACTCCAAATTTTGGAATTTTTTATTTTTGGCCAAAAATGTACGAAACTGTTAAAAAATCAGCTTGGCAAGCGAAAACTGCTAAAAAGGTCCTAAGAATGCCCTATTTTGGTACAAAAGAAATTAGGCGGAATAAAGGGAGGTCAGTTGCCCACTACTACGCCCCCGCTTGCGCACCAGTACCCAAAAGCGGAGGACCGGTAAAAGTAGACGGGCGGCGGGTTTTTCGGAGGCGTTCCAGCCGGTAAACAACAACTTCCGCACGTTGCGGCACTCAAAAACGCCGTGCCGACCTTGACCACTACGTGCCGCTGGCCCTCGTTCTTGCATTATCAGAAAGCGTGGCGCCCTACCCCGAAATTCGCCCCCGCCGTTATCGCCCATTGTTGCTTTGGATTTTTGCCCCGTTGCTCTCTCTATTCTTTCCCAGTTTCCTTTGGCCGATTCGCAAATAAATATTAACCAATTTACCTCCTTGTAAATGCGTCTAACAACAACGGAATTTCCCTGCACTGATTCTGACAAGCACGACGTTGAAGGTTCTTTCTGTGAGCATCGGATTTTTCTTTTGTTTTCAGGGATGAATCGAGGGCTTCTCTTCCGTCAGGTTGGACTTTCAAAACAAGCTGTTAGCCAGCTTCTTTAGCTCTTCGAGAAGACCTCGTCGACGTACACCTACATTCTGGGCTGCCAGAAGACGCGCGAGGCGATTATTATCGATCCGGTCAAAGAGACGGCGCCAAGGGATGCAAAGGTGTGATAATCCGACTGGGCAAAGAACGCTGATCTTGAGCGACTGGCTTATCATGCCGAAAACTAAGACATATTTGCAACAGCTTTGTACATAATATTTCCATTGCAGTTGCTGAACGAGCTGGGCTTGTCGTTGCGATGGGCGTTGAACACCCACGTCCACGCTGATCACATTACCGGGACCGGCGCGTTGAAGCAGGTAGAGTTTTGTAGGCATGCAATTATCATCAGCTTTTAGCTCATCCCTGGGGTCAAGTCCGTCATCTCTAAGGCGGGCGGAGCACGGGCTGATCATCGGATCGAGCACGGAGATGTTATTCAGGTGAGGATTAGAATATTTCGCGCATTTTTACCAAGTAGAATTTTTGCAAACAAAATGTCAAACCGGAGCCTAGAAATTATTCTTTTTAGTTCGGCGGTGAAGAAATCGAAGTACGCGCGACTCCCGGGCATACGAACAGTCGGTTTCTACTTTTAGTCGTAAATGTACAATTTTAGGCTGCGTCACCTACGTCCACCACGGCGGCCGCATGGCTTTCACCGGCGACGCGCTGTTGATTCGTGCTTGCGGGAGGACGGATTTCCAGGAGGGTAGGTCCTTGTAAAACCAGCTTTTCTTTTTGATGAATTTTATATGAAGTTACGTTTTAGGCTGCCCGCAGCGTCTCTACAAATCCGTCTGGGAACAAATCCTGTCGCTGCCCGAGGATTATTCAATTTTCGTCGGCCACAACTACGAGGGAATCGAGCAGACCAGTGTTGCGGGTATTTTATAAAATTTTCTGTTTCATAAACTATATTTAGAAGAGAAAAAGTTCAACCCACGCCTAACAAAAAGCGAGGAGGAGTTTGTGCACATTATGAAGAATCTGAACCTCTCCTACCCCAAGCAAATTGGTAATTATTTTTTCGCGACCAATTTTGTTTTTTAGATCGCGCCCTGCCCGCCAACCTGGTCGACGGAGAGCTGGAGGAGAAGCACGAGGCCGAGGCGAAATGAAGCTGTAGCAATGTATAATTTTATTCTGTACCATGCTGAAGTAATCTGTGATTTTGTGCCTTGTGTTTAGTCCATATTCGTGATAAATTGAGGGTAATCAAAACTACTTGGATGGCAAATCACATGGCATAAGTTGAAGCTGCCTTATTTGTTGAGATTTCCATTTTTGAAAGAAGCAAGTAGGCTGCAATTTCCGAACACCCGCCTTTCTGCGTAGTCAACAAAGGCCGGGGCGTAGCCGCTGAATAACCAATTTTATAGCGTGTTGCTGGGCGACCCCCGGGGTCGAAGAAGCGGAAATGGTTGTCGTTGCGACAGTTGACCTGGATTTTGGCTCAATGCTTGCACTTGCTTGCTCTCATTTGCTCAAGAAACTTTGTTTTCACGTTCCTACGAAAATTTGTTGCCGATTAATGCTCATTACAACTTTTTTCAGAGCCTATGGCTGAGACTACATTAGAAGTAGGAAATCGAATTTTCGTCAATTTTGCCGGGGAGCCGGAACAACGCGGATTTTTACGATATTTAGGCCCGGTGGATGGGCAGAAAGGTGAATTACGCATTTGGAAAACAATATTCGTTTCGATTTTAGGAACCTGGTGCGGTATCGAATGGGTGATGACGTGACGAGGGCAAGCACAATGGCACCGTCAACGGAAGGGATTATTTTCGGACTCGGTTAGTCGAGAACTTGGCGTTTTACAACAATTTTGGATTTTCTAGAGAGCCAAAAAGCCGGATCGTTTGTCAAGCGAGAGCTGGTGTCGGGCGGCAAAAATTTGTTTAGCCAGGTTGGTTGTTTGTAAAAACTCGGGCTTCTCGCTTGTTTTATAAAACTTCAAGCTTGTTATTAGCTCGATTTTTACAGATCGAAGAGCGCTACGCAGTGGACGAGGACAACGAAGAAAACGAATTTATGGGTTCCCGAATGGTCGAAAAAGTAGGGATGCAGAAGGTGCACCAAAACAAAGGTAGCCTCTTTTCTCCTATTATTGTTTTCTAAAAATCCTTGCAACTATACGAGGCTTTCAGGGACATCTTCCGGCTGAAAATGATCGTCCTTGATGGTATGCGAGTTGCGAAACCGCCACCCCTGTCGACACCTCTTTTTAGCTGCTGTAGCGAGCTGAATTTGCACAATAATCTCTTGCACAGGTGGGATTACTATTGGCAAAAAATTATGTTTTCAGATGGAAAGACGTGTTCGACATTGTCAATTGCTTCCCAAACCCTGAGGGAGCTGATTTTGAGGTGGGAGTTCTTCGAAAGCTGAATTTTGAACTTTAGGCAAACGCAATGGAAAATGTGGACCGAGTCGATGCTTTTGCCGACTACCCCCGATGTAAAGGCCCCAGTTTTTCACTTGGTGCTGAATTATTGCGGTGTTTCGGAGACGACGGGTAAGTGGATTTTTCAAGAAAACCAACATATTCTTTAAGATCACCGCTGTGTTGTCGAAATTTCCCGGCTGTCACGGATCTGTACGCCAGTGGCAATTGCTTGACTTCATTCAACCCGGGAGATTGCCGGACAAGGGTGAGGGTATATCAGCTCATCAGGAATTACCAAAAAGTGTCAGGCTCGTCGACCTCGAGCACAAATCCGATCCCCAGCTTCCCGCTTCGATCGACTCGGCAAACACCCGATTACTGGGTAGCTTCGATAAATTTAGCCATTTGTCCCTTTTAGGCTCGAATCCTTGAGCTTGATGAATTGCCGTGTTTCGGAGGTTGCGCTTTCCGGACGATTTCCAAACCTGAAAACGCTGTATTTGAAGAGATCCGTTGCACGAGGTTGGGTCCCACCGAAACTAGTATTTTATTTTATTTTTTTTAGTGGTCTTCTATCAACGCGTTATCTTCTCTCAAATCTCTCTCTACCCTCTTCATCAGCTCGGCCAATTTTACGGCAGAAATGGCATGGATGTGTGCGATGGTGAATTTTCGATTTTGAACCACTAATACCCGAGATTCAGGTCACCATCGCCAAACTGCCAGCGATAACGATGCTGAATCAATTTGACGTGAGTGTCGTTGAGCGGCGATCCGCTGAAATGATTTTTTAAACTTTTGAAGCCCGATATTCCGATTCAGATTTCGTCAATCGCTACAGCCAACTCGCAGAAGCTTTGAAGGCGCCTCACGAAGCCGACCTCAAGCGACCCATAGCTGTAGGTTTCTTAGAAGTGTCATTTTCTCCCTTTTTTTAGATTCACGGCGAGCCGATCGAGGAAACCGTCCCGAAAGGAATTTCGGTGATCCGTGAAATTGATCTACGAGGGAAAACTGGTGGAACCGCCAGTCCCGGCGTCAATCACGGTATTTTAGCCCATACATCTGAAAATTTTTTGATTTCGTCTGGGTTGCAAAACTACAAGAAATCGCGGCGCGCTTATATTTTCGCGCGGGCCCTCCGGGGTGACGTTGTTTATTGGAAAGGAGGTTTGCCGGATTTAGCTGTTGCTTATAAAGTTCTATAGTTTCAATTGATGAACCCCTGACGAGCTATCGATTCTGGCCCGACAGCTCTCCTTCCTCCGTAGAGGCCGGCGACACGATAGAAGTTGATGCCTAATTTTGCTCATTTTAATTTCATTCAACATTTTTTGTTTTGTACCGCATTCTTTTTCTTTGCTAGTCTGTGATTTTTCGGGTATGTGCTGAGATTCTGTTAATAATAATGATATTGAGCTTAATAAGTATTGCTAAACTTCGATTTGGCCATTCTCACATTGATAGTCCATTCCAAGAAATAACGTTGCGAAGGGCTAATATAACCGGAAACAGTATTTGGCTCAAGTTCGAACTCAAACATGCCAAGTGACAGCGACGTAGAAGTGATTGCTGGCTCGTCGTCAAGCCCCAGGTCTGCATCAGGCGTCGCGGCTCGGAAACCCCCCATTTCGGCAGAAGAAGAAGCTGAAAACCGCGCGTCATCTACAAGTACATTGTCAGATGCTGTAAAGTTTTGAAAATTGATAAAATACATTTTTCTTCTACTTTCATCTGTTTTTCTTTGGTCTTTCAAGATATCTTTTCTAGGCGTCCGGTTAGAAGCGCGCAGATCAGTTACATGCTGCGCCGCCATCCGGTTGATGCACATAGGACTCTATGAAAGGAAGATTGTCAAAATATATCTGTAACTATGCTTAGTGTTTTTGTCCTCTTACCTTTAAACCTATATTGTCCTTTGTTTAGCCTGTAGTCTATTATACCTTACAAAATATATTCACTGTGTTTAGTCCCTCGCCACTGCCTGCATCATGGTGGCCGCGAAAAGCGGGGAGGACTCCGGGATTCGAATCAGGAGTTTGTCGTCAATGTTTCCATAGGATTCTTCACCCTGAAAAAGCCCATATCGAAGTCGACGATCGTTTTGGACCTTACGGTTTTAGGAATTCTCATTTTTCATCATGTTTCGAGCGTTCGCTCGGCCGGCTAGAATTTGTCGTGCTTCGCGAGCTCTCCCTTCGTTACATTACGCTGACACATCCACATCAGGTAAATTTTATGAAAGCATTCTTATAAAGTTACTTCCGATTTCGTTTTTTAGTTAGTACACCTTTTGATTTCCCAGCTCTTAACGCTCTACCTTGACTTGCTCGCCTCCTGGATGCCGGAGGAGTTTGAAAA